>CM055963.1:72635000-72845000 GCA_029531755.1 Holothuria leucospilota | reverse complement strand
TGGAAGATTTTGAGATATTGACATTCGTGATTTTGTTATCTCACTAGCGTAACATATTTATATAGATATTAAATCATAGGATCTAAATATCTTAATATCTTCACTACAAGATATTGATATATTGACAACAGTGACCTTGTTATCTCAATATTTTAGCGTTGAGTAGCCTATTTAGGCATTAAAACATCAGGATCTCAGTACATAAATATTCCCACTGGAGGATGTTGACATATTGAGATATTTCGGTAAAATATTTAATATTAATAACGTGATCTAATGCATCCGATATCTTGTAATTATCATAAATATTTTAGAATTAAATATTCAGTATTAAGTTTAATAATTATAACAATATGTTAATATCTTTGCATTAAGATATTGAGATATTGACATTCAACTTCTTGTTGTCCGTCATTTTTACCGTATAATATTTAGATATAAAGTAACATCATGACCTCAAGATATCCGCGGATGCCATCTCTCAGTATCATTCACCTAGATGTTAAGATATTGAGACCCTGTCCCTGTTATTTCTATAGCTAAATATGTTGTATTAAAATATTGAGATAACAAGTTTGCAGATGTAATCATGTCAATATCTTCCTGATGAAAAGTCGAGGTAGCAGTCACATAGCACTTGATCTCCGTCAAACATCTGCATGTCCTTACGTGTAATATTGTAGGTTACCGTGGACCAAGTAATTAGTTATTTAGGGCAGGGAGCTGCCACGGAGCTCCCTGTTTAGGCTACCCACAAATACATTAAATTTCGAGATATCTAATGTAGACATCTCAGTCATAGCAGGGAGCTGCCGTGGCAGCTCCCTCGTTCAAAGGTTTTACGAATGTTGTTTCTCCTTCCGTGGCAGTTCCCTGGTCATAGGCCGTTGAAGAGGGACTGAGGGAGGGGTCAGCTGGCCGGGGGACTAAAGCCCTTTATGTAAAAAATTAGGGACATATGCTGGATCCCGTTCCCGTCCCCTTTTCAATTGGACGAAACCCCTTGTCCATTGTGTGAAATTTATTCAAACTTTTCAAAATAAAAAATCAAACTTTTTCAATGAACGATCTTAAGAAAATTAACAAAACGTGGCATCAAATTGAATACAAGGCCCTCAGATATTCAAAAAAATTTCCAATGTGGTGGGGATACCTCCCCTTAAACCCTCCACCCTACTATAATTCCTCACACGTCCCAGCTGAGGACACTCAGCTTACTACGCCTGTATGATCTCAATCATTACGATTATCATACTGAAAAAAAAAGAGAAAAAAGAACAAAGGGTCCGATATTCACTTAACTTCTCACTACATTCATGATAGCTCAGTACCACATTTTAATTCCCTTTTCCATCTAGGCTATGTGTATGTCATGTAACAGTCAAAAGACAAAGGTCATATCCGAAAATCAGGTGTTCCAGTTACGCGAAACTGAGAAAGGACTTTTACGTGAAGTAAACGTGATGTCAATAAAGCCTCTGTCACATAATGTGATTGCACATACACATGTATGGGTACATCCCTGTGTTTAATTATATGTCGAATTATATGCCTGTCACATACACGCTATGCTATCGCTGCATGCAGTGCTAATATACTGTGTGTAGCCTATGTAGCAAAGCAGAACACAACACATGCACGAAGACAAATTCTGGCTCGGGCTGGTTGTTCTTGTGTGTTTTTGTACACATGTAGGCCTATCGCCTGGACGAAACAAAAGATTGTAATAGTGTCAAATTTTTAAGGAGCTTGGAGACTTGACCAACTTTCATTTAGTTTGAAAATGGCGAAACGTAAAAAGAGTAGAGCAGTGGTGATCGACTCTGACAGTTCCGACAGTGATAGCCCTGGTAACTTGGACGAGGTGAGTCGCAAACGGTGGCCAATCCTTCTTACTGTTCAACGTTGCCTTTCAATAAAGCTTCCACCGCACCCAAAAACGTCACACAAAAGGGTCTTGTACCTAAGTAGGCTTCTTATGGTTCAGATGTTAGATGTAGCCAAAGAGAGGTTTGGTTCATGTTGTTTTCTTGGATTTTCGAAAGGCCTTTGACATGGTGCCTTATTAGCCTAATAACTGTTAGCCCAAAGGCCTGTGGGCCAGCCTCTGATCAAGTTATGACATGTAATGTGGACAGTCATCCAAGCCTGGTCAATGTTATGGGTCACTTTTCAACAATGATTCTGCAACAGTATCCAGTTGGTGGGGACGAAAAGTTCAAAAAGTTCCACAGGCTTCAAATTCAGTTTTTGGATTATGACCTGTTCAGGCCTAGTATTTTCATAAATTCACATAGCCTAACGTTAGGCCTTAGTCATGATTCATTCAAGTAGTAGCCCAAGTACTGTAACTAAGCTACCTTGAGTCAGTGGGTAGCTTGAGTGAGACAGTCACAGAGCACAAAATGTACAACAGGCATGCTGTGGCTTGAAAGTAGACATAACCAAGGCCTAGTCAAAAAGTTCCAACCCATTGCATGAACACCTCACAATTCAAAGGCCCAAATGCCATACTGGAGAATTTGTCTGGGGGATCCTTGAAGGCATAACAGCAGTCACCTTTTCCCATAATTTCTATGCTACACTTCATTGTCATACTATATAATTAAGCACAGTGTGTATGTAAAAAACAGGAAAATCATCAAATTGGCATGTGAAGTCTTAATTGTGTAGTGTGGTCTGAGCCTTCATTTTGCAGGCCCTTCACAGGAAAGACATTTATTTAGGACAAGAACTAAAAAGAACTCTTACATGCAACAAGGTTCCATGCAGAGCTTAACATCTATTCCTCTCAAGACCGACCAAAGACTGACACCCTCCATACAGGTATACATAAGTTTAACTTAAACTAACATAACAAATACACATCTCGGTATGAACATTTAACTGACACACTCACTCCACTACAGGTGTAACACAGTAATACAAAGATAACAGTTGACATAGTAATACAAGATAATAATACAAATCAATTCCAACAATACGTTGCAAATTCATTTCCTACAGTTGCATACTGAGTGTACTGGGGGGAACATTCTGTATTTTCCAGTCAGGGCCAAACGTGTCAGTCATTCCTGTTTGAGAAATTGTATGAACATTGGACTTCATCCAGTGTATTGATGGTGCACATTGGACCTTAAAATATCATGAAGAATTCGATGGAAAATTTTGGGGCAAATCATTGTAAATGTATCGATTGCATCATAGGTCTAAAATCATATGCTTTAATTGTGACGATATCCTGAAAGGAAATCCTTTGTTATCATGTGGTTACTTTTAAGGTTCTTAGTGATTTCAGGTTTGAGGCTATTGTAAGAATCTTGTGAAGTAGTTTGCAAGGCTTGGCATTCTAGGGAGTTCAGCTTCTCCCATAGAGTTGTTAACGAGTGGAAGTCTACCTGAGTGGCTAATTAACTCCACTTTACTTAACATTGACAAGTTCTTCTGTGACTGTGGTAGCATCTTTTTGTACTGCATGGGCTCACTTGGTGTTGGCTTGGTTGTTTGTACAGTATAATTAGTAAAAGGGTTTGGACATCAGGCATCTTATGGGGACTTTGCTCTCCTTTGCCCTTAAGCATAATACAGTAGCCTGTTATGTTATGTTATGTTATGTTATGTTATGTTATGTTATGTTATGTCATTTCATCACTGAATGCAGCCCATTTTGATATATATAACTTTTGTTGAAATCCGAGGTGTGGTACTCAAGATATGAGCTGTAAAATTGTCACATTTTTTGCACAAAGTTAACTTGAAGCAAGCACATATGACATCATAGCCCCACATTATTGGGCAGTCTTTTGTTTTTCTTTAAACTTTACAGCTAATGTTCTCCTCCCACAATCCCATGTTATCAGGATGTGATAGCATGAGAGGCATGGGAATTTTATGAACTTCTAATTACCCATGGGGAGCTCCTGTCCCCATTAACTTCAAGGTCAGCACAACAGACTGAAAAAAACAGAGGAAACAGCTTTTCTCATCAGTTTGAGGAAGTGATATAACCCCTGCTTGCCTGAAGCACACTGTGGGTCACAAATGCTGTAATTTCATTTGCTGATATAGGCCTACTGTATATCTCAAGTACTTCGTACATGTCCCATTTGAATGGAAGTTTCACCAAATTGTATATAGATTTACAGTAGTTCCTCATTCACATGAAAATTAATCTGCTTAAACCCTTCCTTTAAACACGGCAGGTTCGTTAGGGAGTACTTACAGGGATTGCAGCACCCTGTTGCCTAGTGTGAACACTTTTCTAAGAAAACTCAAATTTTAGTGTTCTGACACATGGCCAGATATAATTTTTACGGAACCATCCATGGACCTTCTTATTGTAGGTATCTTGCTACAGTAAGCCGCTACATCTTCTTAGCAGGAGATTCACACCATTGTATGGCAATTTATATATTACACTGTAAGTTCAGTGATTTCAATTGTGTTGTAGTTTTGTGTTGGTTCACACAAGTGCATTACATACATGTATATCTGACAATATGGACAGCAACATTTTACACAGGCAGCTTCAAAACAGTGCTCTCCTGTTCAAAATGGGGACAGCTCTCTGTTCCAGTTCTGACGTCTATGTTCCAAAAGTGTACATGAAGGTCAGTGGTAGGACAAGGGTTAGATTAGGGTGAAAGTGTTACGGGTGTGGGTTTCCAAACATAGAGACATTGGAACAGAGAGGTGTAACCGTTCAAAATATAGTGGAACTTTGCTCTAGCCTAATTCAGGTAACACAGTGAACGGCCCAGCCTAAGTAGTTGTAGAGTGACATATTTCATGGTTTCTACACTAAAGGCATGTACAGTACCTGGTTTATGTGCCTGGTGTACAGTATATACAGTAGATGGTTCTTCAAGGATGAGTATATTACAAAATCCTCAATGGCTCAGTAGATAACAGGGGCAGAAACTGTAGCTTTGTCTAGCTTGTTTGCCCCTAATCATCTTCAACAATGGCTGGTGATCCTCATAAAATTTGGCAGACTTGAATTTAATGGCTTCAGATTGCAGAGGGCTTTACTGTTACAGTCATCAGTGACATGCTGTAGAGTGTGTAGCATCGTGTCGTTAGGTTAGATCCCTTTTAAGAATGCTTATCCCATGCTCCCTTTTGGCATGTTCTGTTGACTTACAAGTAGAATATTGCATCAGCATGGGTTCTGTCAAAACCACCATGATATAATTTTAAACCTTCAGTCTGATTCACTCTGTGCTTCCTCATTAGAAGACTGGTACAGTATATTTGATTCTTTCTGGAAGATCTGTTATCCCTTGCTCTATGGTCCATAGGTTTGGAATCATTCTTGTTATTCTCCTCTGTCTCCTTCTGAAATTGAACCTATCCTGTTAAAGATAAGGGTCACCATGTGTCATGAGCCTTGATCTAGATGAGGTCTCACCAGACTTATATAGTTTTAAATCTGGGCCAAAGCCAAACATGGTTATTACCAAACCTAAAATTTGAACAGTGACAATTTGCTTGAACTCACCGATGGTAATTCTGACTACTTTGCCTAAAGTTATATGTAATCTTAAGAAAAGTTCAAGGGATTAATTGCATATTGTGTGAGATGCAGTCATTCAAAGATGCAAATTGTACACTGAAATTGTGGTGGGATGGAATAAGGATAAACAGAAATAACAACATATCAGGCCTGAGGATTTCAGATTTCATGGTAACCATTTTTTAGGTTACGTAGTTTTTGAACCACGTAACCTAACGTAACCCATTTTGTTGAGTCTCAGAAACCCATTTTTGCGTATTCCCAATATAAAGAAAACACGACTCTGTGACAGTTTACCACACTGAGTTTCGTATAGTAGGTGTACGAGCGATCACTTGCACTGTCAATGCCACAGTGTGTCCAACTTGTACGAAAAATAATATTTCAAAATGACATGATGCTGTAAATGGGTGTGCTGAGGCCATGTCGTGGAGGTAACAGCATATGGTTTGGAGTACAGTAAAACCCCATTTATCCGAACACATTGGGACCGAATGTATTTCGAATATCGGTGAAATTCGGATGTACAGGGTTTCAACTTTTTGCCTCAAGCACGGTACACAGGATCCATAAGAAAGACATTCCCCAAATAACTCCGAAAAGGCTGGCAAAATTGCAGACAAAATCCCCCTAAATATTTGGTTACTTTTTTTGGTGACCGATCATATGACAAATAAATTTTTAGACTTCTAAAGCACCTGGATTTTATTCCCAAGATTCGAGCTTATGCCCTTCTGAATGACCAATGCTTTGTACACACTAAATAAGTGTATGTGCTGAAGAGAAGCTATAACGATCTGGAGAGGTATCTAGCGTATAAATTCGGCATAAATTTCCAAAAGTATTAGAGACACATGTGTAGGAGACTCCCAAACAGAAATTCGCAATGTTTTTGTAAGGTAGGCTCCGACTCATGGATCCTAGCAAGGATTTAAAAATAAATACGTACGATTTTTTTTTCCCAAATTTGACAGAGAGATAAAAAATTGTTTTCCATGCCTACATGTTGGCTATTTTAGCCATTCTGACATCTTGCCGTGACTTTTAAAGTCCCGAGGAAATTAGTGCATTTCTGCAGAAATTTACGTTGAATTTTGACTTGTACAGTAAAGCCCTGAAAACTTGGTGGATTCTGCCGTAATTGTGATGAATATTATTCTTGTTAAATCTGATGGCCAGTTCCGAAAGACGGGGCTTTACTGTACACGTAGCATCATAGTAAATTACTGTTGAAGGACACGCTGATTTCTCATTTATTTTATGATCGAACTGAGTACAGATAAAACCAATATAAGTCTGACACATCTATTTTATCATCTCCAGTATCAGTTAGCTGCATAAGCAAGAAGTTTCCTTGACATCCTCATTGCAAAAACATTACGAAAAAATCTTCCGGCGCTCAATGAGTCCCCACTGACATACTGTGTGTTAACTGTGGCATGATTTTTGAAACAACTTTCATGATATCGAGCTATGTGCGAAGTCAAAGCAGTGGGGCCGTAATCACAGCTTGTGCAGTGTATCCGCATTGTGTACAACCGAAAATCATGGCTGGACAGGTCGTCGCCGTAGTGCGTGATACCAGTTAGCTAGTGTGGAGTCGGCAATTGCAATTTGTGATAGCACGTGCTGCAAGGTGTGAGCCTAATGCGATCTATTTTATGGTTTGTGATATGAGGCAAGAGCAATGTGAGAAAAATGTCGCAATTGGTAGTCTGTACTTTATCAGATAATATCTCCTAATCGAATTTAAAATGCCTCTTAATGAATGTTCAGATTTTAGGTCACAGAAGAGTTGAATTTGAGTGTCAAATGGGACATCGTAACCGATTTTTCGGTTACGTGGTTTGGCGGTCACGTAACCAACACGCGACCGCGAACGATCGTTCGCGTGAAATCCGCAGGCCTGACATGTATGAAAAGAATTTGAATTCCTTTTTTTTTTGCTTTTTTCAAAGCAAATAGTAATCACAATTTATGCACTGAAAAAATACCAACAATACTGTACTTTTAAAGGAGAAGCAAATCCACAGATTTTGCAGTAGACCACTCACAGAGAAAATATTTTAACACAATTTTTGAAAAAAGCTAGTGGAAACAGGATTGCCCCAAATTTTCATGAAGTTTCCAATTATTTTTTCACACAGGTGATATGAATAATAGCCATTTGCTTGTTTTAAAAAAGGGGGCTTCAAATATGATGTAAAGGAGCCACGTGAGTAACATTTCTCAGTCAACATGAAATGCACACTAACATGAACTAAAGGGTCAGTACAGAAACAGGTTTTGAGGCTTCCTCAGTGCCAATAAAAACTGTGTGTACTCTACCTTAGCCTTGAAATTAGACCTACCTGGATGAGATCCCATTGCCAACAGCTTTGGCAATTGGCAGTTTCAAATGATTTTTAGGGTTCCATATAACTCACTGGCCCATGTCCCTACTGTAAGCCTATACTGCCCCAGTAACTATCATTTTATACCTACCTTGTTGTTAGGTGCACTCAGTCTTCTTTTCTTTGCCTTAATAACTGAACAAAACAGGAATTAAAAGAGAATTTTCCTCAAATATGTTCAGATATATTTGTCAAAAATCACTGTCGCATATGATACTGTTATCTCACTCCCCACTTGCTTAGAAAACAGACAGTATCACACGGTTTCCCGATCAGTTGCACAACTGGTACTAGTAAAAGTGGTAAGCACAGGCAGCCACCTTCACAACAGATCCTGATCTTCCTCTCTATGTCTCGATGTCTTAAATTACTGTATCCTCTGTATATTCAGGCTACAGTGAGAGTTAAGTCCATTTGCATACATGTTTCTTAAACAGGCAGATGCACTGTTTCTAGTTTGACCGTGTAAGGTAAAGACATCCTGAAGAATTTGGCTGTGATTTCTGACGTTACCCTGTATAATAATCTACAGTTATAGGCAGTGTACTATAGTCCGCATACTGTACTGTATACATTTGTGTGAATCAGTGTTGTAGTGTAATGGTGAAAGACAGTGGTGTTGCGGCTGTCACTGTTAAGCCAACTATTTCGTCTGCTCTTGTAAAAACTTTTTTTTTTTCATTTCACTATAATGTGTGACGGAAGTATTTTTAATAAAGTACTTTACAAGTGACAGACTGAATTTTGTCAAGCTTTAAATGATTATTTTCCACATCATGTGCAATTCTAAATACTTTATGTGGGTTGGTAAATTTTCTGTTGAAATGTGACATAAGGCTCGCTTTCGTCATTGTACGTCTGGGAACTGGTAGGATTCAAACATCAATGGGTTGAACCATTACACTTAAAAATCAGTTTTTAAGGTTGAAATATATATTCAAGCCTTGTATATATGCTTCTTTCAGAAAAAGAATACATTAAAATGCTAGTCTTCTCTTGATGCAGAAAAGCTAAGGTTTATCTCTCCTTTAATAAAAGAAAAATGAAAATGTCCAATTCCGTCCCACCACATTTTTTGACATTTTTTTTATATTGAAGGGTATGAAAGTAAAATATTTTATTAAAATTTCCCAAACTATCAACTGTAGATACAAGTGACATTTTCATGTGTAAAGATGTTAATACTGTACAAAGGTATTTTTGGTAGCCATGGTGGTTACTTGACATTTTTGTGCTGCTGCTCTATGGAAACAAGTGTGTTGTGATGGAATTTCAATTTAGGGGTATTTTTAAGTAGCATGCCCTGCTAGATTTACTCATAACTTTACTTTTACAGTCAGTGTCATGTTTTTATTCAGCTTTTTTTCAAATTTTTGGCATTATTTCTCCACCTTGTATTTAGTTTTGAAGGTACTTCATTAGTATAGTTCAAATTTTGCGGGCCCTCAAATACAGTATGATCCTCCGTGGCTTTTCCCAAGTTTCTTTCTGTTAAAAATTTGAACCTTCTCTCTCTCTCCAACCCATGAAGGAGATTCAAAATGTACATTACTGTATTTTTTGAACATAAATGTACATCTTTCCTCACTAAAAAGTAAAACATGTTGGTCATTGCCCATAGGGTCACAATATCCTCCCCATTTGCCATATATTTCCTGTGAGACCAATCTTGGACCGTGGAATCAGCTCAGTCTTTGAAAAAAGTTATTTGGCTATGCTTGCTCACTGCTATATTGACCTGTAACGAAATAATGCTAAGCCAGATTATGAGTGCATTCTGACTCATATTCTCAGGCCCAGATAAAGTTTGCAACAATCACTTTCAGAAAGAAAAAACTGCTTTTGTGAAGACAGATCTGTGTTTACAGAATTATGATCAGTTTTCACATAGATTCTGTTTATATGCCTAGGAACCACTCCACTTGTATACAAATTTACATCTTCTTTTTTTTCTTTTTCCTGTGAATTGTAATGGGCCAGCAGAATCTCATAAAATGGCAATGATAGCTTTCTCCAGAAAAAAACCACCATGATTATTGCACAATAATTTTTAAAAAGGCAATTGCTATTGGACAAGTGGAGCTGTGTAGCTGAAAATTTTCATGAGTTGGTTTGTCTATACTGCAAAGTTCTGAGGTAGATGATGAAAATCTGAGGGGTCTCTTTGGAACTGGTACATACTGTAATCAACAGGCATCACCCAGTTCTGTCCCACCACATTCTATCCCACCGTAGTGACACATTTATTTTTGAAAATTTGCATAGCTCTGGTGTAATTTCTGTGGTTGTTTTGATAATGAAAGAAGAATAGTCAAACTTCATTTCCATCTTGAAATTTTACCTTATATCTTTCTACTTTGGATAGTAATTAAATAATGGTCACATGTTCTTGATTCCGTAAAAGTTATCATTCCATCCCACCACATCCATAAATTTGTGTTACCATGGAACACTTTGAGATTTATGTTGCTTTTCATTGTGCCTTGTAATTGTCTTTAATTAACTGACCTACTGTATTTGTATGAAACCACTGAATTATTCACAGAGACTACTTGTACACAGGCACAAATAGAAACATCTATCACATTCTATCCCACCACCATATATGATAAATTTCACTCTGGCCTGTGTAAAATGTTCAACTAACTCTTTTTCTTATAATGCTGTTTTAGCAGCCCACACTGGATACTGAGAGGCGCAGACTTTTCAATAATTACAGTCCTTGCCTTCAGAGATGTCTGTCAAGCTTCTCGTTGATAAAATAGTCTTTGACAACCTGCAGTAATGCTATTTGCCAGTCCTGAGCAGGAAAGCTGTGGGGCAGTTTATCATAAACTTCAATATCAGACTGGAAATCAGGCTGGAAATCTTTAAGTTGGAAGTGTTCTTTGGACAATCACAGTATCAGACACACTGTACTGTAGCTTAGGAAAGTCACTTTAAAAATTTGAGACTCTTTGCTCTGCATACAGTAATACAGATTGCAAAACTGCAGCACATACAGCCCTGTAGCAAGTAGAATAAAAGATGTCTTGGTCTAATTAATCAGTAATGAACAAACAGGTTTTTTGAAAGGACATGTAGTAGCCTAGTAGGAGAAAATGTTTGATTTATTCTAGAAACTAACTGTAAAGTATGTTCTAAAATGGAGGCCCATGGGCCATTTGCAGCAAAACACAGTGAAATGACCTAAATTATCAGTTTGTATTTCAAAATTACCCTAGTTATTGAAGTACTTCCATTCAATTTATCACACTTAGAAATGTTTCAATATGGATACCATTATATAATTTGATTCCTGGTAGTCCATGTAGTAAATGTAACTCATAAAAGTTAGAAATAATTGTAGCTTCTTACCTGGTTAAATTGTCTTAAAAAATTGTGACAGAGACATGAGGAACTTTACTATATTGACAAACATTGTTGTACACATTTCAAATGTTAAAATGGCAGTCATTGATTTTACATAGGCACTGGTCAGTACTGAGTGGCATTCATTTTATAGTTGGTTCAGAATGATGGGAAGATAAAAATGTCCAGAGGTTTGTTATAAATAATATGTGATAGAACAGTTTTGTGTGTAAAAGCAGCTAACAGTATTTGAACATTTACAAGTAATCAGTACTCAGCCAGATAGGCAAGAAATACAAAATAAATTCATGGGGAGAATTGTATGTGTGTGTTTTGTGTGTGTGTGTGTTTGTTCATTTCATTTTGTATCATCTCAGCATAAGTTATGTGTAATTGTCAACAATAAAGAAAAGTACAGCACATTAATGGAAAAGAAAATAACATTTATCAGAAATATTTGTCCAGCCTTTCTAAAACTATTTTAGAAATTTTGGACATGAAAAAACCATTCTGTAATTGTTGAATTCATTCCTGGTATTCCTTTAACAATCCAGGGTGCAATATTTAAGTAGTGGTGTTTTTGTAATGCTTATAATTCCTTTCATTGTGAGTAGTTTCATTCTCTCAGAACTTCATGTATAACATATTACAGGCATTTACCAGCCCTTGTAAACCATGGCTTTGTCCTCTGCATGTGTGCTCTAGGGCAGCAGCTGGTGCCAAGCAATTTGAGAGACCTACAGTACAGTACTGTATCTTGAAAGCATGAGTATGGCTCATTAATGTACTAGTTATTGAACATCAGACCATTTTAGTCTTGGCAACTTTTTAGTGATCCAAGTCATCATTTCTCATATTCCTAACAAAAGTGAGTTTCTCAGAGCTTTCATGAGTTTTTTGTCAACAAAGTTAAATGGGCAACAGATCACTCACATTGATCAACAATTCACTACAGTAGATGTAATCCATCATCAGTAGTTTGTAAAACTGTTATCATTGATTAAACATAAATTTTACTATCTAGAAACTCTTGGGTTTCATTGTGTTCGTAATACCTCAGAAGATCAGTGTAGAAATTGTCCTCTTTTTCTGCAGTTTAATTTGATGGACATGTTTTAGTCAGTGCTGTCATTACTATTCCAATAACATCAAATTGCTATCCTCCCTTATCTACGTAATACTCCATTTCATCAACCAAACTATTTAAGTGTATCATAGAAAAGCCAACTTTCATAGTGATTCTTTGTATAATTAAGACAGGTTTGGACTCAGACAAGTTAATTTTGAAATTTTATAGACCCATTCTAATCATGCATTGTTCCAACCATCTGTACCAAATGTTCAAAATGGGACACTCACCCAGTTTGAACTTCCCATTTTCACTTCAAGCCCAATTCAAAATTTGAGTACTCAGTTGGCATGTTTACTTAATACAAATAATTGCTAAAACAAGATGTACAGGTACACTAGACCTGTTTAAGATACGTACTTGTCGCTGTTCATAGTGAGTGGGATATTGGGGAGAGCACTTTGCTATGGTACTGTAAAGTGGTTATCCAGTATTCCAGATTGGAATCATGCCTTGCAATACGTTGGGACTTAGTGCTGTATTCATATATACTCATTAGCAGACCTGTATTAAGATCCATGGGGTCTTTACCCACTTGTGTATGGTACAGTATATCAGTGTCAGGCCCATTCCACAGGAAGTGGTACCAAAAATAAAACTATAAAGTGACACAGATTTACTATGATATGTTTTAACTAGAGGTTACATAAAAAAGATGAACTTTGGAGAAATTGTGCAGCATGTTCAATTAAAGCACAGTAACCCAAACAATGCAACAAGTCAAAATTTATTATGTTAATCCTCAGCCAGACTGATGTTGGTCTTGTGTGTGACAACTTTTTTCAGTAAATGTATGTACAGTAAGTTGTGTCATAATGTAAGTCAATGGATCACCTTTCCTGAAAAAATCAAAGCCATGGATTCCATTTTGGAGGGATGGGGGGTGGGGTGGGGGTGTAAGAAGCTCTAGACTATTGCATGCAGTGTTGTGGCAACAATTTGGGTACATGAAACACAAGTAACAGTAAAACTAATAAAGTTTTCTTCTAGCCTGCCACATACAGTAGTATCTACAGTAATAGCCTTTAAAGGTTACTGCACCTCATCACTCTACTGTAATACCGTGATGATTAGAAATCATTTTAAATTGTTTCATGCCATGAAAATGTTAAAGTGTATGTTGTGTGTATTACATGGATAGTGTTACATGTGTTACATAGTCTGAAAATTATTGCAGTTTAATAAAACATTTAAAAATAACCATGTTGTTACAATTGAAATGTTGCACTTTGTTCATATAAGCCATGAAACTAGTTTGCAAAGCAAAAGCAATGATATCATAACCTTCAGAATTACAGATTATAGAAACTGAAATGTCCTCGTGAAACTTTTTAGCATTTTAGAGACATATTTCGTGAGAGTAGGGTTTCACTTGATTATATGAAATTTTTATCTTCAGCATAAAAGTTATTATCAACTATTTCCCTTTCAAAAATGTCACTTTATATGTGAGTTTAAATTTAATTCAGAGAACTTTTGACAATTAAAAAGTTCACACTGCATTTTCACTATGTCTTGTGTAACACATGTACTGTAATGCTACATTTCACAAATACTAGCCATTTCCTGACTACATTGCATGATTATTTTTAATTTCTAATTTTTTTCTAAAGTATATATTTCCATGTGTAAAATTCAAATGCTATGCACATGTTTTCTGATAAACCAACTAAGAAACTGCCTGTTAATACACAGTAACACTTGTAATGTGGAATGGGCCATCAGTAACTTAAATCCACATTCTTCATTTATCAGACACACACTCCACAGGTTTGAATGTCATTGGCTTTACTGTTCAAGATATTTGTATGTTACCTTTTCATCGTATACTATACTCAAACACACTCACATACACACAAACACCAACACAGACACACACATCACAGACACCCACACCCCCACCCATATGTGTACTAACTATACACACTCCAAACACAAGCTTAACAGCTAGGCCAAGTGCTGTAAATTATTTCACCTTCCAGTCAGAGAAGAAGATGAAAAAAAAACTACTGTAATTGCTTTGTGTAAATGTATTTAAAGCAGATGAAGAGTGAAGTGAGTCTAATGTTACTAACACAAAATATACTGCTTTCTTTTTAGGAACTGCTTTCTCTTGCAAAACGGAAGAAAACAGAACCCGAACCTCCCAAAGAGTCAACAACATCACAACAGAGTGGCTCGGATTCAGAAACATCGGAGAGTGACAATGAGGTACAATGAGGTCCAGGGGGCAAAGCCCCCAGTTCCCTAATGATTTTTGCATTTTTGGAAGTAGCCAAACCATTAAAATTTACTGTACACTATTTTCCAACTCATCACTTGAAAAATTTCCCAATTTTCCCCTATGATATGCCTGTAATCTTTATGTGACTGTTAGTATGATTGTTGTAATAAATATCAAATCATGATTTAACATCAATAAACTCCAAAATTTATAATTAATAAGAAGATTTTGGTGAAGTGAGCAATGGCAGGAAAAGCAGGCAGTTCTGTTAAGAAACAATGAGAAACTTTAAAGGTCATCTGATCGAGACTGTTAGAAGTTTTGCCAGGCAACCCAGGATAGTTATTCACCGTTGTCATTTAGGTGACCTAATTACTTTAGTCTAATGCATTATTCCTCTGTGTACTGTAACTGATGAATATAAATTCAGTTCTGATAAAACAAGTACAAACTAGAAAATACCACGCTGTTTTCGCCACTGGTCTCCAATCTTGTGATTTCATCACTGCACCGCATGTACCTTTATGCAGTGGTGAATGTGATGCATGACGTGCTGAAGCAATTGAACTGCTTCAGCCAACAGCTGAGTTTTCCAACTCCCTGCCTTCAGTAGGTGCCATGTAATTCAGCCAATCACAGTGCAGTATTTGGTCTCTGGCTAGCAATATAATGGTGTTGATAATTGGGCTTGAAGTAGGCTTATTAAGTAGGCTATTTCCTCATTGCAACCGATAAGGTGTGCAGGACAACCTGCACCACAACCATGACAACCTATTTGGACCCTTGATACAGTCCAGGAAAAGAGCTACTGGCACTTGAGAAATCCTGGGCAGAGCTCTGTAATGAAATCTTCAACTTTTTCAACGTCACAAAATTTACAGCACATGTAGCTAGAGAATCTGAGAATCGAATCCGGAATTGTCAGTCTGAGAATCAGATCCGTTGAATACAATGTGTGACTGTAGCAATTACGAAAACAGCTTTGGAAACTGACAATGCTTCAGTACAATATTTTACGTCCAGTTTACAAACTCTCTGAACGAAAACTTGCTCAAAAGGAACCTAGGTAGGCAAGTGCTCTCCTAGATACAAATGACGAAAGCTGTAACCAAGTACCGGGGTCATCCCCATGTTAGAGTTATGGTTATTAAATTGTTACACTGCACAAGTGTAAGGCAACAACAAATGTATTACGTGATGCATAGTAGACTAACTTTTGATGAAATGGTAATGATCAAATACATTCTTAACTTAAAGGGCAAACCCCCTCCCCCCCCCACCTAAATCAGTACCCTAATCTCAGTGGGGAAAAGTGGCCCTTGCTTGTAAGTTGTAGGGAGATGGTGGCTTGTAGAACAGAAGTTGTCATGTTAGCATTAGGTGACCAATCTCATTTAAATGGGAGGTAAGGAGTTTATTTCATAGACTTATCGTAACTGGGGCTTACAACCTTGCTTCTACATTGTCTTTGCCCTTACACATGTGTAATATTTGTACCAGCATAGGTGGATATAACATTCTTCAGCTTTGCTCATGTAGTACTTTGTATGGAATTATTCTTTTCTCATCCATGTCCCTATTAAACCTGACTCAGCAAGGTAGCTCGCAACTTCGCAACTGCACGTGTTATATCTACCACTGGCTGTCGTGCTGTGGCTTCTTTGTCTATTTCAGTAAATGCTATGTTGGTGTTCCTAAACACTTTTGAAAATTGCTGAAGAAATCATCATCGGTTAAAAACATTTTCCCAAAGTTACGATGAAAGGCCACTTCTAGTTTTTCTTCTTTGTAACATTTTATGAGTAAGGTGCAATTAAAAATGCTGTTTGACATTTTTTTTACATGATTGTAAATGTTTCTTTACTGGTGCATGGATTTCCCATGAGGCATAAATATTTCCCGGGAAGGAACTTTCCGACTTTTTCCAGGCCTGGTTGTTGTTCTTATGGGCAAGTGATCACCAAAGTTGTTATTCTATGAACCAGCAAAGACATGACAGTCTTATCTCTCACATTGTACTGCTAAATATATATGTCAGGTGAAATACGAGAGTTGCTGCTTCAGAATGTTTAATTTGTGCAAATCCTGTTAGATCCACATCAGCATGAGGAGAGTATCTATTCATGAGTGATGATTAGAGTTTATGGCACTGACATATTTGATTCTTTTCAGTTTATACTTTGACACCCTAGAAAACCTTACACATACTAATACCCTTTGAATAGTATTACAACGAACAATGCTTGGGTTAATGTCTTATTACTGACACTCAAGTCAGATCCCCAAAATCAAAACAACTGTTTATCTCCATGGAATCTAGACAGACTGGTTTGTAAGAGTAAGGCCTAAGGCTGATACCTTAAATAAATGATGAAAAATTTATGAGACAGTAATTCGGCATACCATTTTATTAACTCATGCAAACATTCACAAGTTGTGGAAGGTGAATTCTTGGTCAGTATGTTAATCAATGTTGTTACGTGACATTGAATTGATCTGCTGTGATAAACGTTGGCGTGCTTTAGATGCTGAAAATAAATTTTCTACAAAAGTACAGTAACTGGTAAATGTTAAAGCAGTTGAAAATGTTTGTGTATGCTATAGAACATAGCAAAACAAAGTTGATAAAGAGTCCTTGTTCAGGCCTTGAGTTTTAGATTTTCCAGGTGTGCTACAAAAAGCACTCGTCAGGAAATTAAGGAGTGTGGTAGGTGTGCTGTTTCGATAAACTTTAATAGATTTACATGGGTTCCCATTCTTTATCTTGGTATGCAAAAAATTGTACTTCACAGAGTGATGGCGTGTGATCGCCCTCGCACACCTCATAATTCAAGACCTGCTTGTTGTATTGCTGCACGACTCACCTGTATTCATTTAAATTCCTTCTCTTTCAAGTTTGTCAGAATGAAAGCTCATAGTGTGCTATCATTGTTGACTTTGTGGAGAAAATGCCAGTTTATACTTCCAACATTTATCACCACTATAAAATATTTTTTTAAAAAATATACTTAGCATGAATGCAACAATCTGTGGTCCATTTAATTTTTATAGTGGTCATAAATTGTGCAAGGTGAAATGTGTTTTAAATAGTGATAATTTTGGCTGTTTGTTTTTGGGGGAGAATGTTTATCATCAAACATGAAGACAATTAATTTATCACAGTCCACAGAGAGCAATGTACAGGGCTTTGAACAGTTCAAGAATTGGTTAGATGAATAAAGGAATAGCTTAAATTTTACCTGTATTGAATATCTATAAACCCAGTGGTTCCCAACCTTTTCCAGCTCATCTCCACCTTTCACCATATGGGGTTGGGTAAATGCCCCCCTTTCATGTCCATGACAAAGTACTACTATAAATGAAACAAGAAAAGTTGAGGGACATGTTGACATAAAAGGTACGCATACAGCCTTTGCTGGTGTGGGTCTGGCCCAGGGTAGTACAAACAGACAAAAGCAGTACAGGGCTTCCTTTTGTGATGTCAAGTCACCGGAGATTGACAAAGGTGTGAAGCCTTGATCAGGGTCAAGGTTGGAGAAATGCTTTCAACTAAAAGCATGAAAGATTTTGAGGATTCAACAGTGTGAAGCATTTCCCCATGGGTAGAGACTCTAGAGGCCCTCCTTAGCTGCCCCTAAGAGGGCAGTGCCCCAGTACATGACCAGGGGCAAAGCCCCCTGAAGTTTCTCAAATTTACAAAATTGTCATCATGAACACTAATGAAGCATTTGACTATCCTTAGTTTCTAATTGCATGTACAGTAAGGGGAATCACACTGGTTGCTGTGCCGCGCCACAAAGCGCTGTGCCAGGCTTGGAAAATGCAGTCACTAAGAGATGGCTATACTGGACTCCGCGCCCTGTGGCACTGCACGGCGCAGCGCCAGTGTGATCTCCCCATTTATATCCATTGTGTTTAACTTTTTCCAAGCATGGCACAGCGCATATCGGCGCAGCATCCAGTGTGATCCCCCTTAAGACTTTACAAATCACCCTTTGACTAGGGGTGTACCGGATATCCGGTCCGGCCGGACTATCCGGCCGGATAATGAAAAATTATCCGGTTCCGGTTCCGGCCGGACATTTTTAAAAATCCGGCCGGAACCGGATTTTTTTGTGAATCATTCGTAAAAGGCTCTACAAGTACATTTAAATAATATCATGCATGATGAAAATAGGTTATTTAAACCAGTGTTGTCACCTACTGTAGTTGGTGGGAGGAGGATACAAGGAATTCTCTCTCAAACCGAGTCCCTCTCAAGGAAGGGAGGACATCCCATCCATAAAAAGTTGTATTTTACTGTGACTGGAATGCTATCTGAGAACTGGATCAATATTTCATTGAGGGGGCTTCGCACAAAGTTTAAAATCCTCTGGTCAAAACTAAAAATACAAACATTTCAGTGATTCTTTTGCTTCCAAATAAAAAAAATTGTACAGTATGAAAGATATCTTTTGCATTTGGTCCCACTGGGTGTGGTAAACTCAGTTGATCTTTTCGACCAAAATGTGAAAGATATGACTTCATAGATTTGTTTAGTATATCAAACTAAAGAATATATTTAAAAAGTACTTCATTAAACAAGTAACAACCAGACTCCAATGAAAAGCATGGTCTTGCAAAGCTTAACTCAGAAACATGATATTATAAGATGACTGAAGCTAAATTAAACCAAATATGAGGATTTCTCTGAAGAACAGGCCACATAACAACTGTTAACAATTCCTTTATAACCAACAACTCAGTCTCACAGTATAAGTTAAAGAAAATTTCACCCAAAATGTTTAGTTCAATTAGCCAAAGGGTATAGCTATAGGCTAGACTAGTAATACCCTGTAAAATTATTGCAGCCCCCCATCGTATGTGTGCCCCCACCCCCTCCAACACATGAAGCCATAAAGGAGAGGTCCTGTACCATTCCAGTATTTGTAGAGGAGGTATGTGTATTGATCATTAAAATTTACTCTTAATACATGTACTGCAATTGTTTATAAAGTACAGCCTAATGGGTGACCTCTAAGCCCGACCCCTTTGCCATTATGTACCACTGGTAGGCCTACTTCTATTTTACTTGGACCCTGATTTCAGTTACAAGATTCCTAATGAAAAAATCCGGTCCGGCCGGATTTTATCCGGCCGGATAGTTCGTACTGTCCGGTAAAATCCGGTCCGGCCGGATCTTAAAATTCCAGATCCGGTACATCCCTACCTTTGACCATTTGTGTTTGAGTAGTAACTAAAGGAAGGTATTTTTGATTTTATGGTTAGCTTGTCTTGTTGGGAAGAAGGATGATAGAGGCTGCATGGGGCTTTGGAAGATCAGGGATTCCGCCAGAAAGGCAAAAAAGGGGGGGGGGATTAATTGCTCCTAAACCCCAAGTCCAAATTGATGCTGTCCCTGGCTAAAGTTACAAGTGGGTTCAGGGGGACAAAAGCTTGCTTCAAGACCCCTATAAGGTACATTTTGAAGGGTTTTAAAGGCCATTTACTTATGAAAGTCCAAACATTGCTGCAAAGGTGGCTTCTTAAGTAAGAAACCAAGATATGGACAATTTTTTTAATTTTTATGGAAATGAAAAGGGGGGATTTTACCCACCTTCTTCTGGAAAGGGGGGGGGACAAATCCCCCCCTTTCTCCCCTTTGGCAGAAACTATGAAGATGTATGCTACTCAAGGTGTCCTACACCGGGTATTATTACAGATAGCCCAAGTCGCACACATAAAAAATTACTTTTTCGAAGATATTTTAAAACTGTACCCCACTTCCTTTGCATTGCAAAAGGTTTCTATTATTTTCCAATTATCTACAAGTGTGGATTATGTCAGTATGTGCTCCTATGAACAGCAAGGCAAGAATGCATTTCAGATTAAAGTGGCAGGCCAATTTTGATCTATGGACCCCATATCCCCCCCCCCCCAACTTATCCCACTTCACCACCACTGATGAGGTTATTTGAGTCCTCACAAGAAAAAGAATGAAATTCATCAATGTGTGATGAGGTTTCCTGTCAGCTGCTGTAGCAGATGAGGTAATTCACAACTTTGTAGTGAACCTAAAAAGGGAATGTTAGACCTACTTAACTTGTTTACTCCATTTTAGAGCATCCGACTTGCAGCCGGAAGGTCTAGGGTTCAAATCCTGGCCGGGTCATACCGAAGACTTTAAAAATGGAACCTACTGCCTTTGTGCTTGGTGCTCAGCATATAAAGCAATGGAGTAGGGAAAACAAGCGAGTGAGCCACAACTGGAAAAAAGGCTGTGGTCGTCTCAACTTGAACCAATTGGTTGGAAACTGGGACGTTAAACCTCATCTAACTAACTAACCATTTTATTGCATATGTATTTGAAAATTCAGCTAATGGAAAATACTTGGTATTTTTTAGCCCCGTTTCAATTTAGCATGATCTCACTTTTTCAAATGCCCCCTTATTTGAAAAAAGGGCTCTTATCACCCCCCTCCCCAGTTGCGAAAAGCCCCCAGGAGTGACACCGCCCAGATGGATAACATCCCTCTCTTTCCTGCTTTTCTAATGAATGAACAAAGTTATTATTTCAAAACAATAATTTTTGCAGCTTTTTGTAAGGGATTCGAATTATCTCTGGTTGCAAATTTGTTACTTCCTTTAATTCATTTCCTGCAAACTAATACACATGATTTATTTGACAGCTGTTGCAAGAAATCCACTTTGCCTAGTAAGTTATAAGTCTTTAAGGAAATGCTTGAGTTTAATTAGGCAGACTTCCTCATTCCAAAGGCTAAAACAAGCAAAAGCGAAATTTTTACATCCCCCTTTATTTCAATTTCTCCAACCCACAAAAACCTATCTTTCCTGGCTGGAGCTGGCAATCTCCCATGAGCTGCACTCCTTGGATAGACAGTTCATTTCAGCATGAGGCTAGAATTCAATGGGAAGATTTAGCCATCAGGCGACTTAATACTTCTTTATTTTTCACCTGGGAAAATGGCCTTTTCCTGGGGAACTTTGGCTAAACAAGCCTATTGAATTTAGCGGCATGAAAATGTTAACTGGTCTTTAGCTCAAGTACTCAGCCAAGCTATTGTTATCATACACGGCTGCAAAACATCTGCTACTGTAGGCCATATGCTTGAAACAATGCTGTAGTCCAGAATTCAAGATCCAATGCATGGGCTACCCCTTCCGAGACTGAGAAGCTACTTCAGAGACCGGGAATTTTTTAACTGAAGTTCTGATCGACTTTTAACACAGTTAATTCTACCTTCACTTCTTATTCTGCAACACATTCCATTCGTATAATTCAAGTCTCAAAATGCTGATATTGCATGAAGTGCTGCCTTCAGTACTATTCATTGTGACACTGTTCATGACCGTGTGGTAACGTACAATACATAACTTCATCATGGGCTTCTTTTTGAAAGGCAATACTGTTAACACTGTTACCAACTTCTAGTTAATCTAAAAAGGGAAAGTTAGTCGTACTCGAATTGTTCACTCCATTTTATCTCTATTTTATTGCATACTAATTTGAAAGTACAGCTATAGAGGAAAATACTTGGTATCTTTTTAAGCCCCAATTAAATTTAGGATCTCATTTTTCCAAATGCCCCCCCTCCCTCCACCTCCACCATGGCTCTCATCCCCCCACTGAGTTGCGAAGATGCCCCCAAGGGGGTGGTATCCCATTGGGAACCACTGATCTAACAACAGGGACTGCAGAGATTAGGGAGCTTGGCGGCTTTACCCCCCGCACTTTTTCTGCCATGGGCATTTGGGCTTCCTGTAACTGGAAAATGGGGCGCCTTAATTATCTTGAACATATTGGGCCGCTTCAATGATTAGCCTCCCCCCTCCTCTTCAAATTGGCTAGGCAGTCTGAGAACAATATCAATTATGGGGATTATGGTAGACGAGTGATCATGGGATATGTAAGTATTAATACCATATGTACAGTATATATGTTAATTCAATGCAGTATTGCATCAAAATAAATGATATGTTAACGGAGCCATTGTGTGAATTGGTTGGTATAGCAAGAGCCATAGAGTACAGTACGTTATGTGTTTCTTATTTGTTTTCACCTCCTGAAGTGTCTAGCTAGCTGGTAATCACTTAGCTTGCCGTGTGATGAAGGGAGTAGTGCTGACTGTATTCAATAGTTTGCATGCACGACTACATAAACACTGAAAATGACAACTTCATGTCTCTACACATTCCACTTTTTTACATTGCATGGTTTGCATTACATCGGAGCATAATAATAAAAACAGAGTCACCTTTACTAGATCTTGTGGACTTTGCCTCAAAATTTTAATGGGATGTGTGTATATGTTTCTAACATATGACATGACTTTATCATGGTGAGTCAGTTGGTAACTGGTATTGTGTCTAATCTTTCAGTGGACAATCGGTGGAGAGAGGAAGAAGGTTAAAACAAAGAAACAAGCTAGTAGAAGAACTACCAGGGCAACATCAGATGGATCTGCAGCAGCTGTTAGTGAGGATTCAGATAAATCCTCTCCAGAGGAAGGTAACAAATGATGATATGCTAATTTATTCATATGCTTACTTACTCATATACTTTTTGTGATGCCAAGTGTACTGTACAGTATCTGCACAATCAGTGGGTGTACTTTGGTAACATGTTTTCTAATTTAATACTTTTAACAGGAGAAGTATCAGATTCAGATGATATTTCCTCCAGTGATTCTGATAATGACCAGTTTTATGATGGATATGACGAAAATCTCATCAAAGATGATGAAGATAAACTGATGTTAGATGCAATGACAGAAGTCCAAAGGGAACAGGAACTCTTCAGACGCCAGGAAAAACGAGATGCTATGAAAACAAGGTTTGATAAAGGAATCTTAAATTGGATACGAAACAAAACAATCTATTGAGTTAATTGTCAGTGTGTCCTATTTTATGTAGGTCTAAGTTTCCCAACCTTTTTTTGGTGATGACCCTTTTTCAGAATCCAGCATCGGAGTGTGACATCTTACCTTGTCTTGAAGAACAAAGTGACATATTATTCATTCACATTTATATTATACTTATCCGTTATGTCAGGAGTGGATGCAAGTTTTTAGAATAGGGGAGCTCACTTTGTGAGAACAAGACCTGAAAGTAGGGCACAGGAAAAGTGCAAAACCTCAGCAGGTGATGTGGAGGTCCTTCCTCTTTCAGAAATGAACAGTTTCAGATGCAGTTTTGTGGCATTTCATTGTGTCCTGTTTTATGTAGGTCTAAGTTTCCCAACTTTTTCTGTCGATGACCCTTTTTCAGAATCCAGCATTGGAGTGTGACATCTTACCTTGTTGTGAAGAACAAAATGCCATGTTATTCATTCACATTTATATTATACTTACCCATAATCTCAGGAGCGGATACAGGGTTTTAGAATAGGGGAACTCACTTTGTGAGGACAAGGCCCAAAAATAGGGCACATAAAAGGTGCAAAAAGCCAGGGGGGATGTGGGTGTCCTCCATCAGAAATGAGTAGTTTCATATGCAGTTTTGTGGCATTTCAGTGAATGCGGAAGTTACTTCATGAAGGCCAGTTTTTTCTCTTTCAGGGAGACAATTGTTGCATTAGTGTTTTATATTTGGGAATGGTGATATTTGCCTTCCATGCACATTAGCAAGCATTTATTGAAAAGCTTCTTTGTATGATCCCACAGAGAGTGTGCAATGCTGTCATGATCCCAAAGTTGGAAAACTGATGGCATAAATATTGAAACTTTGCTTTTTGCACATTTGTGAAATTTTCCCTGTATAGTAGTCATAACTTATTTTAATGAAGTAAGTTGATGCTGCATGTGTTGCTTCAAGTATCCTTATGCAAATTAATTTGTTTATTTTAACAGATTTTTAATTGAAAAAAAGTTGAGGCAAGTTAAAAGGGAGAGAAAACGGAAGAGACGAGAAATGAAACAAGGAGAGAAAACAGCAACACGAAGCGACCTTACCACAGAGAGGAGAAGAACCATTGAAAACAAAAAAGACAAGAAAGCTCAGGCAATAGAAGACTTGAAAGCAGAGAGAGAAAAGAAGAAAAAATTAGGTTGGCAATTTAAACTAATTCAGTCAATTAATGTCATCTGTTGCAGCTGTATATACCTACACTGCACATGTTTATACATGGTAGTTGATAAATTTCGAAATAGTATGATCTTCATTCATCACTGTTTGTGTTCATTTAAGTTTTACTTTGAAGAAATAATATTTCCATCATTTATTTGCTGCTTGGAGCTGTGACAGCAGTTCATTGACTGACTGGACCACTAGTACTATCATCATACACTAAATCAAGTGATTCCTATCAGCAGCCTTTAGGGATGTACAAGTTGACTCTTTCCCTGACAGTGCCACCCCAGAACTGATTGTAGTTTTTGTAAAAAAGAAAAAAATTACCTTTGCCATGAGAAAGTCTGCAACAGATTGGATAAGTAGAAATATCCATGTTGATGTGAGTTTTCAATTTATGAATTTCAGAATTTATTTCTTGGTCTCTTACCTTCCCATTCCACTCCCCTGAACCGGCACCAGGTTTACAAGTGAGTGTGTGAACCAAACTCCACCAACAGGTGACTTGTAAAAGATACATATGGATTGGTATTCAAATTGTGACACTTAAGTTTTACACTTACCACTTTTATTTGTAGCCCAAGAAACTCAGGTGAAAAAGCAACCACTGAAAGCAAGTGATGTTTACTCAGATGTAGAGGAAGAAGAAGACGATGATGAAGATGATGATGAGGATGATGAGAACCAGCAGGAAGACAAAGAGAAGAAAGAGAAACGGTCAAGCCAGTCTAGTGATTCAGGGAGCAGTGCCTCCTCTGATGCCAGTGAGGATGAAAGGTAAGGCAGGAGCAGATAAATGTGTCTCAGAGGAGTGTGGTGTAGTAGGGGAGGAGCAGATAAAATTGTATTAATGTAAGGTGAGGTGGGAACAAGTAACTTGTCTGAGGGAAGTGTGGTAAGTTAGGAACATAACATTACATGAACGTAAAGGTGATGTGTATCTCAGTTAATTACTTTGTACATCATTCTACCACCCAAGTACTTTTAAACCAGTATTACATGATCTAAAACTTGTTTCTTGGTTGTGGTTGGTTCAGCTCTGTACCTTGTGAAGTGTGTAAAGTGATGGGTCATGAAACTAATTGTTGTGCTTGCCACTAGTTGTTTATGTTGATTTTATCTTATTTCAGGGAAGAAGAGAAACCAATTGAGTATGTACAGACAAAAGAACAACTTTCAAAAATAAGGCTTTCAAGGCACAAGTTCGAAAAGTAAGTTTATGACCAAAAACGTATTGTATAATAGGTATTTATGTTGTGCCAATTGGTGAATAACTTTACGCTTTGTATCCAGGTCTTTTAATATGCGACAGTACAGGAATGGACAAGTAATTGTAATGACTATCAAATCTGAGAAGTCACAAGCAGGTCAACCCAACTTTTTCTTTGGGGGAAGTAGTGACATGTGGGGGGGAGGGGGGGTCATATCTCAAATGTAGTATATGTGACTTGAAACTGGTGAGAGAAATCATCAATTTTTCCCCTTTTTTTTCTTTTTGGCTGTCCTGTTTTTATTTTTGCTTTATAATGCTTTCATAAGTGATTTCTCATAATTGAAAAAAAAATGACACAATTTTTTTAAGTTTCATAAAAACATTTTTTGGTAATGACATATTTAAAAAAGTATCAGTTCTAGTATTTCTGTAGTACTAGACACAGATTCCAAACCTGATCCCACCTCTTTCTTTGTCCTTCTCCTCTTTCCCTTGCCTACCCATTATTATTTTTTTACCTCAGTAGGGCTGTGACCGTTTAGCGATTAATCGCTAAACGATCGCATGTGTAATAAAAGTTTAGTACAAAGCTACCAGTGATTAATCGCAAAACCCATTTTCCATACGAAATGAAAAACAATCTGCAGTCATTACAGAAAATTAGATGTTCACTTTAACTCTTTTTGAAAAAGTGAAATACATAAAATACGAATGGCACACACGTAAATATAGGACATCAAAGTTGAGCTTCTATGAGGGTCCGTGTTTGAGGTTCATGGAAACTATGTCCCCCGGACATTGCTAATGCATTTTACGTGTTCATCTTGATCAAGGGCATTTTTAAAGTCTCTGTGTTGATCATAGGTACTTGCAATTAATCGCTAAACGATCACAAAATTTTGCGATTAAACGTTTAGTAATTTTGCTAAACGTTCACAGCCCTATACCTCAGTTGATTTGCCAGATAGCCTACACAAGCATTTCTTTTAAATACTTACTAGTTTGCTTGTAAATTTTCCCTTTAGATGGGTGCATGCACCGTTTTTAGAGAAAACAGTCAAAGGTGCCTTTGTAAGAATTGGCATTGGTACAAACCAAGGGAGACCAGTTTATAGGGTAAGTTTAAAAGTTAATTGTCTTTGTGTATGTAATATGTAACAAAAGAGGAGGAATGAAATGGATAACTTAATGATATTGTAAATATAAGAACTTTAAATAATGAGCTGTTTAACTGTATAACCAGCAAGGTACTTAACAATAAAATATGGCAGTATTTTAAATTTGGCAGTGTTATTCCAATGTTCCCATTCCAAAGTTTCATTCTAAGCACTAAGAGATGAAACCAGATTATTCCATTCTCGTTTTCTTTGATATAATTTGGTACTTGAATAAACTGGGTCTTTTGGCTCAAAAATGAATCATTTACCACAAGGCAAACCATTAAATTATACAGAAACCTGTTGTACTGAGAATTACATGCAAACATTTTTCACTTATTGTTATTGAGATGAAAAGATACAGGCACATTGCAGTTTCATTTGAGTAGTTGTCAGTGAGTTGTTATAGTTACAATTATTGTAGAGATTGTTGAAAGAATGGTGAAATCCCCCCAATTCAGCTCAGAACTGGAACTGCCCAATTGTCTTCTTCTGTCTGTCATTTGTACAATACTGAAATGCATCCCTGTTCACACAAAATTCCTTAGGAAGCCGGCACAAATAAATGGATGCTTCTCTTTTTTGTACCTATGATGACAATTGCTTAGAGATTTAGATAGGATAGCGTACATTTGGATTGCTACCTTTAAACTGAAAGAAAGGCCTTAATTTTACATGTGCATCTTTGCAAGAGTGAATAAAGTTTTTGTGAACTTGGAAAAGCATGTTTGTGATTCCTAAAGTGCAATGCATGATGGTAGTCTTAGGCTAGCCAAATTTTCTGTTAAAATGCTAAAAGATAAGATTCAAATTGGTTGCATATCAATGCTGTTTAGATAGGAGAAATGCATGTGCAGCAAAATTGATTCTGTTAATGTACTGCAAAGTCAGGGGGTGGAGTGGGGTAGAGTGGGGTGGGGTGGGGTGGGGTGGGGGGAGATAACTGAATGAAAAGCTAATCACAAATTCCAGCCTGCATGCTCTCCAGTGGAGGAAGGTGTTTTCGCCTAACACAGCTGTAGACATGAGACCATTGGAAGAATACATGTATCCAGTGTCTACAGTCTGCTAATTTTACACTCCAATAGTTTGTAGGGACGGGCAAAGGAATATAGGGCTTATGAATGCCTTTACAGCTTGTAAGTAAACTATCTGCAGTTTGTTGAATTCCACTCAAAGAGACAAAAAATGTGTAATGGCATTTTTTTTTGTGTAAGCTGGGTTGATATGTGATGCCTCACTGGGACAGTATGAAAAGTTGAATTTGGTCCATTACAGTTAACTTTTGGTTAAATAAATTGAAGCCATTGTTGATAATTCATTGTAGTATCTTGTGAAGTGTAATGCTAAGATACCAAGAACCAGTTCTGCTGTTATAATCCTTTAGTTATATCAGTAAGTGCTGCTTTGTTTCACATTCCAAGTTTAATGTTAATCATATTCTCACAGAAATATTTTATTGGTTCCAGGTGGCACAGATTACAGAAGTAGTTGAAACTGGAAAAATCTATCAGTTGGGAAACACAAGGACCAACAAAGGGTTAAAACTCAAGTAATACAATTTATGCATTTTTTAGAATCACATACTTTTGTATAAACTTAGGTTTAAAACTTTCTGCTGTGTGGTAGGTGTAATCAGAAGAGCTGTTTTACTCACCAGTGATAGGGTAAGATCTCCTTATGAAGTATCTATTGGAATTTTTTGAATATCTCATACCATTCACAAGATATTCCTCTTCTAAGTTTGACTTTCTCTGAGACTTCTCATTAGCTAAGCAAAGTATATGTATAGTGTGCCACAGTGTATCTATTTCATTTGTGAATCCTATGTTATTTCCTGTTAATTACATGCAAGCTAGTTTCTTTTTTGGTGTGTGATGTGGTAATTTTCCTAGTCATAGATCATATGCATTTACATCACACTGACGCCATGTTAGAGGACAAACAGTGAAGCTAGCTAGATAAGCAATGGTACACGACTTTGCACACTGTATGCATGACGTAGCCTTTGCAGGCACACATAGGCTTAGGCGCGTATGCGACCAGTACAAGTTGCAATGCTATGCGCTGACCTGAGCTGAGGGTGCACTTTCTTTTCCCTGATGTTGTATGCATAAGGTCTATAAGCTATTTCCAGGATAAATCATTAAGGGCATACAAACATTACAAATAATACAAAGGCTAACTTAAGACATCTTGTGAGTCCCTCCTTTGGAAGTCTCACATTTGCATATGGAGCTCATGTTTATTCATTTTATATATGCCAAAACAGAAATTGTCTGGTGAGGTGGTCAGTGTTTGATGGCAGTCATAGTTATTTTGCAGTGTTTTCAGTGCTTTATATCAAATTGACAATTTTGACACTTATGTGTCCACTGACCTCTAATTCATCAGTGCCCTCCATAACATGTTAGTGCCCTCTTTTACATGATAGTACCCTCTATTACATGTTACCTCTATCACATGTAAGTGCCCTCTGTTACATGTTAGTGTCCTTTATTACATGAAAGTGCCATCTTTTATATGTTAGTCCCCTGTATTACATATTAGTTCTGTAGTACATTTTAGTGCCCTTTGTTACATTACAGTGCCCTCTATTACATGTTGGCTTGGGGAGGGGGGGGGGGGGCTTTGTGTTTGCAATGTGAAACCTTAGATTGTTATTTTTGACACTTTGCAAAGTGATTTCATGAGATCTTGATAAAAGCTGATGCAATGTTCTTAAATCAAAACTTGATTTGAAATATTCGTCTATGCATAGATCATGATTGATGTAAGGTATCTTCATCTTTGCACATCTTTTTTTTTCTTACTTAGATATGGGGCCCAAGAGCGTATGTTTCGACTAGAGTTTGTGTCTAATCAAGATTTTACTGAAACAGAATTTCAAAAATGGAAAGATGATGTAAGTTTTTATTGGTTCCTTGCGTTAGCAAAAGGAACCTATGTAGTCAGCTTGGCGTGTGTGTGTGTGTGTATGTGTGTGTGTGCGTGTGTGTGTGTGTGACACTTGCTTTGGTACGCTGTATCTCAACAAGGGAAAGTTGGACTAAACTGAAATTTGGTATATGGATCTGTCATAGTGAGAAGGTGTGCCCTATTGTTTTTGGTGGAGGTCAAAGGTCATGTGGGGTCACCAGGGGTCAAAGACCGAAAACCTCGTTTGCACGATATCTCAAGGTAGGAAGCTTGGGTAAATTTCATACTTGGTTTGTGGATGCATTATGGTGAGAAGATAAATGCTGTAGCTTTTGGTGGAGGTGAAAGGTCATCTGGGGTCACCGGGGGTCAAACACTGAAAACTTGTTGTTAACACAGTATCTCAAGGTAGGAAGCTTGGATAGATTTCATACTTGGTATGTGGATGACTTATGGTGAGAAGATGAATCCTATCATTTTTGGTGGAGGTCAAAGGTCATTTGGGGTCACTGAGAGTCAAATACTGAAAACCTTGTTAACACAATATCTCAAGGAAAGAATCTTGGATAGATTTCATACTTGGTTTATAGATCCACCATAGTGAGAAACTGTGCCATACAGTTTTTGGTGGAGGTCAAAGGTCATCTGGGGTCACCAAGGTTAAAAAACTGATAACCTTGTTGTTAGCACAATGTCTCAAGGTAGGAAGCTTGGATTAATTTCATACTTAGTGTGTGGATGCCTTATGGTGGGGAAAATATTTTTTTGGTGGAGACCAAAGGTCATCTGGGGTCACTGGAGGTCAAACTCTGCAAACCTTTTCAACTCTATATCTCAGTGTAGGAAGCTTGAATAGGTTTATGCTTTGAAGTGTTGCATTAAATCCAGCAGAAAACCCATATGAGTTTTGTCGGATTTCAGAGGTGAAATCACCAGATGCCAAAAAGCAAATTGCCAAGAATTCCCAAAGTCAAATATAAGCACAAAACTGTATCATTCCAGCACATTAAGATCACATTCACCCAATGACTGAAAGATGTGGGACATCTTTCAGAGATGCCAAGTATCTCAATTTAAGTTGAAATTATAGTATTACGATTTTAATCCATAATTCTGCCATTATGAAAACCTGCATCAAATACTGCTTTTTAATATTGCAGAAGATTCTCTGCCCACAAAGCAGAGGACTTGTGAAAGTTCACTAGACAGACATTTGTCCTTAGATTAGGACATGTGAGCTTTCAGAAATTGGAAATTGGAATTGATTAATTAAATGCTACTATGGGTTGTTAGTTTTATAAAGAGAACTAAGTTACTGATCATTTGGATCAGATACCATTGAGCGTGCATGAATTGTGATTGCTTAATTGAATAAAACAAATTGTAACTGTATACTGTCTGTGTTGATATCCCTTGAAGTGCCTGTATTTCTTCAAAGCAATTTATTTATGCTTGAATGTGTTAACACAAGATGTGCATTGTCTACAGAGCAGATTTTGTGCATCTACAGAAATACTGGTTCATTCAGTAGTTGGCTAGTTTCATTACATTCAGCAAGGAACCACAGTGCCCATTGGGCTCTTGTTAATTACATGTTTCGTATAAGATGTAATTGATTCACTGATAAATGAATGTGTTTAAAGTGTTATTGCAGATCTGGTACTGTGTCAGGGGCAACATTCTGTAACAACTATTAGTATAAAGTGATCAAAGTTTAAAAAGAAATCCATCCTCTAGTCTCAAGTCATGAGATGGTGCATCAGAGTCAAGGCATATTCAACATTCTTGCTTGTATCACTTACATTTATTGTTCATTATGTCCCCTGTACATGTAGAATTTGAAATTTTATTGTAATTGTAGGTTATCAGTTGACAGCATGAGTTGAGAAATAAAGTGCAAGTATCAGTATTCTCATGAAAACTGACACTTTAACATGTTGACCTCACACAGTAACCCCACAGTAGACTCTGATGAAGTATCAGAAGGGGGTTTTATTTTCAAAATAAAGATTATTGACAGAGCAAGATTTTAATGTTTGTTAGTACAATTTGATGTTATTTTCATAAGAGGAATGCATTAAGTGTTAGGTAACCTTGAAAGTTCTTTAAGTATAAAATATGTAATGCTATTTCAAGTAATGCATACGGTAGTTTTTATGGTTACCTACAATGTGTGTGTTTTGTTGTCTTCAGATGATGATGGGTGGCCACACTGTGCCGACTCTAGATGAAATCAAGTCAAAAGCTGAGGATATCAAATCAGCAATGTCATATCAGTTTAAGGATTCAGATATAGCAGAGGTAAGGATATCAATGAGTAGCTTTACTGTCATAAATAATAATTCATTAGAGGATAAATTCTTTGTGTTTGATTGTTAGGAGTAGTTACTGGTGAGACAGGGTTACATAGATCCTTTGCTCAGGCATCAATGGGTTGCTAAACTGCTAAATTTAGGTGGTTTTAAGTTACAATTCATTACTAATATACTCATTCACAGGTGTGTTAGAAGCAGAGGGTTGTCATTTGTTATTTATTTTTAAGAGGGGTTTAAGCCAAAAGTGATTTGCAGATAAGTTAAAGAGGAATCTTATCCCAGCATCTTGATGAAAGTTGCATTCATTCCCTATGTATGGTCCTCAGTAAATAAGATATTAGCAAATGGAAAATGTTTGGTTTCCCTTTGTCATCAGTTGTTTTGACCTTGAAGTAGGTGGAGGTGCCCATTTACTCAAAGGTTCTGTGAAGTTTGCAAAGTTCAGTTATGTATTCATTGGCATTACCAAAATATAGTGGTATGGGAGATAAATTTGGTTGGAAAGTTCAGAGAAGAAAACTTTCAAGCAATCTGAGTCTATGATTGACCCCTGTTTGCATCAAGTTGACTTGGGATTGGAAATGCGATAGTCTTAGGAACTGAATCAATTTTAATTAGTTTGCTTAGATTACGTTCCTCTGTCTGAGGTCTTTAAAGTTCCTTGACTTTTAAGTTGGCTGTCTTCTTCCATATCACATCATCTTGTCTAGCTCATGTGATAATTGTTGGGGAGTTCATTTTGAAGACATTGTGTTATTAAAGTAAGTGTTGTACTGCAGATATGAATTTAATTATGTGACTTATAACCTCTCATGCAACATTGCTATTAACCAGGAGAGACTTTTTATGGGAAATGTTATGTTATATGGAGCCTGTATGAATGTTCATTTAGTACCTGCTACTTGTTTCCCAGATGGTGGCTTCTAAAGAAAGATTCCGAAGGAATCCAAGAAACTATGCCATTAAGAAGACAGAACTCTTTAAACGGAGAGTAAGTGTTATATATTTGATGAAATTGTGTAAATAATTGTCATGTCTATATCGCCCTAATTATTTCCCACAAAGTAATGCCTGCTTTGCATGTAATGATATTTCTCAGCTAGTAGCAGGTAGCAGGTTTATTTCTATTGGGGCCATGTAAAAGGTCCTGGGAATGCCTTCCAGTTATCAGCTTGTGTGCTATATTCTCATATATTGTATGCAGTGAGTGTGCAGCTGCATTACATTGTACTGTTGTTGCAAGCGTCCTTTAATTTTCATTGCCTTTGGAAGTTTTATTGGTACCTGTGACTTAATGTAGCAATCCTTCAAATTGTTTCAGGACTGCCGTTGAGCAGATCTCAAATAGAACAAAAGGAAAATAAACAATTTCTGCTACATAAATATAGAGAAGTGAACCAAAATGCTGCAGATCTCAGTAAATGATAAAGCTGCAACTTTGGATTTAGGAGGGGGAAGGGGTGGGACAGCGGTGGGATGGTGGAATGGTCACGTCCCCAACAAGCCTACAGTGGATGCCCCATTTGTTAAAGATGTATCAAAGACAAGCAAAATATGAAGTCTGCCCATCCTTCAGTTCTGAAAAGCAGGTAGGGGTAGTTTTGTATGGTTGGATATCTTCTTATTTTACCAGATTACCAACTTTTTAATTGCTTACGTTTTCTTTGACCTTTCATCTTTAAATAAACACTGAAAAATCCGAACTTCTTTCCACTTGTCATTCACAGTGTATACTGAGGGGATATGCATATTCATGTATGGCAAGTGTATTGATCATTTGAGGTTTTACAACTGACTGTTGGTCTTTTAGATATTTTCTACCTATTATAGTTTCTGAAACAAAGTTTTATAAAAATTACTGTATGTAAGAACTAAATTACATTAAGTGCTAGTTGCAGCCATATGTAGTGGTACTGCTTGTGATAAATAAGCCAGGTTTATGCTCTCTGTTTGGTGTTATTCCAGGAAAAAGTACACTAACTGCTAGTTGCAGCCATATGTAGTGGTAGTGCTTGTGATAAATAAGCCAGGATTATGCTCTCTGTTTGGTGTTATTCCAGGAAAAAGTACACTAACTACTAGTTGCAGCCATATGCAGTGGTACTGCTTGTGATAAATAAGCCAGGGTTATGCTCTCTGTTTGGTGTTATTCCAGGAAAAAGTACACTAACTGCTAGTTGCAGCCATATGCAGTGGTACTGCTTGTGATAAATAAGCCAGGATTATGCTCTCTGTTTGGCGTTATTCCAGGAACAAGTACACTAACTGCTAGTTGCAGCCATATGTAGTGGTACTGCTTGTGATAAATAAGCCAGGGTTATGCTCTCTGTTTATTCCAGGAAAAAGCTCTACAAGAGGGGGATCAAGAGCTGGCCCGCTCCATCGCTCAGGAATTACAAGACTTAGAGGAGAAAGCTGAAGAGCTCGACAAAGTCCGGAACTCAGCTACAAATTCCATCACGTTAGTAGTGATTGTTGCTGTCAAGACTGTTACTCTTGTTTCTTTCATTGCAAAACTGATAACTGTTTTTGGAATATTTTGTATCAAAGGGGACTGTTTTCTGCCAAACAAAATTCAAAGTTCATTCTGAGTGCCAGAAATGTGCAACTCTGATTTAAGTTGTGGACATAAGTAAGGAAATTTTAGTTAAATAACCTAACAGGGCTTGACAGACATAGGGGAGGAAAGATTGCTTACTCATGTTCTAATGTGTGAAAGTATATGTGGTTGAATAACTTCTAATAATGTTTTAACAAATTCTTGGAAGCTTCTGTAAGGTTTTGTTTTTCAGCGATGCTTTTAATGTGTAGAAATCTTGAAAACCTAAGGCATGAAAACCCAGACGTGGCACAGATTTGGAAAATGGAAAAAGTAGATTTGAGTGGATTTATGTAGTTTTGTAATTACTTGTGTCAAAACTATTTGAGTCTCTTTTTCATCTGTATCTCTCTGTATTGCAGGTACATCAATCAGAGGAATCGCATGAGGAACATTAAAGATACTGAACTAGCGCTTGTGCAAGATTCTAATGAAGAAAAGAAAGATGACCCATTCACAAGAAGAAATTGTCGTCCAACTTTAGTCACTAGAGTAAGAGCATTCTGCCCCACAAAACAAGTAGTCACAGTATGTCAATGAGTAGTTAGATTGATGGCAGTAGTCTCAAAGTATATCTCAAGTGGTGAGAATAGTTGCTGTAGCTACATGTAACATGGTTATATGGAATATTCTGCACTTTCAGCCATTATTTGTTAATATTTGTAAATATCTTCTTCAACTCACCATTTATGTTAAAAGAAAGTTAAACCAGGAAAATTTTTAGTTCGTCCTCTTTAATTTGACATAAAACACACTTCAGTGGGATAGAAATTCAGAAAGTTATAATAGATTGAAGATGGACACTTTAGGTAAGATTTCATGTGTTTTTTTTCCTAATTTTGCGCACCCCAGATTTAAATGATGGCTTACTTTGGTAATGTTATTTTGGAGGTTAATTCATTCAGCTATGCAAGCACAAACATGTTAGTTAAAAGACTGCAAAACTGCTAATTCTTGACAAATTTGTCTGCCTAAGAAAATTGTGGATTTCTGACAGACAGTTTTCCAAAGTAAAATATTGCAGAAGAGAGTAAGGGAATAAATTTCAACTTTATGAACAATACTTAGAAGGAAACCAACCATGAATGAATTCGATCAGCTTAAAAATGTCTCCCAATTCAGCTTCTGCAGTCAAATGGCTAGGCTTTTCATGTGTTGCCACTGTGATATGGAGTAATTTGTATTAGGCTCCCATTCCCAGGGGGCGAAGAATTAGGGACATTGACCTTACTCCATTAATACAGGTTTAAAGGCTGAGAGGACTATTATGTTGATGTTACTGGAAGATTGCATTTCAAATGTCATGCATTGTTATCACCTTATCACTGTGGTCCTGGTCAGTTGTAGCTGCTTGACCACTAACTAGAACAAAACCAGTTCACTTGTGGGATGGGGATCAAATACTTTATACAGTTAGGTTAGTTAGTTACTTAGATAAGATTTAACGACACACAAACACGAATGTGTTATATAGTGTCAACCAGTCAAAAAAGCAAAGTTTAAGTACGGTTTCAGCTACGGTTTAAGTCCAAGGTTGGTTTCAAATACAGTTCAAAAATGGTGCAAGTCCTCCCCTTTAGTTGCCTCTTACGACAGGCGGGGAACACCGTGGGCATATTCTACAACCCCCAGCCCACAGGGGGCTTATACAGTTAGGATGAGATGAGCTGTGATATGATTATTTGTATTTCCTCACAGAAAGATCCAAGTAAGAGTCAAAGACCCCCTGGACCTCCTCCACCAGAAAAACCACAGAACAATGAGAATGACATTGCCATGGAAACCAGCAAAGATGTCCTCTTGCAGGTAAACTACAAGGGTTCTTACAGTTTATGTCACAAATCAAAACTTTTAAGATATTTTTGTTACAAGAAAATGTGTGTGGGGAGTTCCACATACACAACTTACAAGTGTGTTGGTTGTTCATGTATACAGCAGGTGATATGAAACTTGGTTATTGATAGCCCATCAGGCTCAAGATCATGGAATCCATTTGTCAAATGAGAAAGCAAGGGGCCAGAATTCTTGTTATGCCAATATGTCACAGGTCTAGTGTCAAAATATTGTGTACTCCAAGGTTAAGCTTTGAATGAGCACAGACATGTAAGGATACAACCAGGCCGCTCTCCATAGACTTAGTATCTTCCACCATTTGACTGCCATCCAAAAAAAGGGATGTTTTTCATTCCTGAGTGCAGTGAAGGGTATCCAACAAATTATCCAGATGATTTGATGTAGGTCGGAAAGACTAACTTAAACACTCCCCCTGATGCATTAAATGTAAGCTTGTGGCTAGGTCAAAGCAATTTTGCAACTTTGTTTAATCCTATCCTATCTGGCAGTACTAAGCAAGTGTGGACAATGTAAAGTAAATATTTCATCTGATATCTTTGTCATTAAATTGTGTTGGCACCTTTAGTGTGGATTATTGACTCTTTTCAATGCTGTAGTCTATGAACAAAAAACAAAATTTTGATGCAAGATAAATGGAATAGGCATCCTATAAAAGATAGACTAAGTACTATAATAGCAGCTTTAATATACTGTTATGTCTGCAGGAAGAAGAAGACATTGTAGCAGTATTGTCACATCAAGCAGTTCCTGCTAAAATTGGAGAAAGAAAAGTGTCAGCTGATTTATACTCAGCACATGACTTTGACATCAAAATCGAGCTAGATGTACCAATAGGAGGTAAGATTTAAATGATATGATAGTAAGTATTGAACCTTGTACTGTTCTTTGCTAATACTAAATCCACCAGTGCCTTAAAACAGATTGAGGTAAAATAAGATCTGTAGTGAGGAGGGGGGGGGGGGGGGAGGGGGTACACTCAAGTTCATTCATATAAGAGATAATTCTGGAGTTTTGTGCAAAGTTTCTAATAGAATAATTCGTTTTATCATGTCATTCACTGTTTCTATAAGTACTCTATGTAAATAACTGGTAACATGTAGCACATCTCCTGTGTGTATGCGGTTTTAACAAAAAGGCTTGTTTGATTTATATTACAGATTCTAAACCAGCGAATGAAAAGTCTCAGTTGCCCAAACCAGTATCTAGGAGGTCACTTAACCTTAATGAATACAAGAAGAAGAGAGGCCTGATTTAGCAGTACGCACCCATTTTATGTAAATAGAATCATTCCCTGGGGAACACTGTAAAGGTGCTTGCTGTTAATTAGGTCAAAAGGTGATCTATGCTGTCAGATTTATGAACTACTTCAAGTCATTGAGAGGATCTGTTTGTGTGATACCAGTTAGAATAATTCTAAGCTCAGCAAACATGTTTACAGGCAGCTCATGCTATAAGTCATACTTCACTCAGTGAAATGTGACTTTAGTTGTTGCAAAGAATTACTGGAATGTTTATTGTTACACAGACAAACTGTCAATGTTGTGGAAGCTATGTGGCTGTGTGTTGCCATGGCAATTTTTGATAACCTTGAGAGCAACATTGCATAATGGCATTAGAGTATTGACGTCAGAGAAACCCTGCCCCTAGTCACGCAATAGTTTTTGCTTCAGCAAAAGAATTGCTGAAAGTTCATGAAGTCATCTTTCTTTTAAGAAAGTTGACATTATCTTACCTTTGTGGTCAAGTTATGAATATAACTCTGCTACTTGTTAAAGTAATGAAGTGCTACACAGACAAGAGAGATTTAATGCAGTTCACAGTTGATGGAAGGAGGGTTTTATCCTTCATCATGTAATTCTGTGAAGATTAAAGCTTTGAGTATAAAAATACTAACTTGTTACAGAAAAAAAAGTTTCTTCTGAGAGCCTGTGAGTAGATATTCAGGTACCAGTGATACTCTTTTTCTTAACATTGTTAAATGATCCTGAATTAGGCCACATAAAAAAAAATAACTTGATAGTCATCACTGACATCTGAAAACATCCGTCTCCCAGTCCTTTTTTATTTTTTATTTTTTGTTATTAATCAATTTTCAGTGTGTTCTTTCTGGGCCCTATTTTATACTATACATCATTTATCCAGTGTGTTCTTGTCAAGTCAGCCTAGTCGGTCGCAAGTACGGGAGGAACCTTTGATTGTGGGATTTGGTCAGAGTGATTTGAGGCAATATGTTTATGCAAAAACAATCAGAAACGATGTCAGAGATCAGATTTTCTTAAAAAAAAATGCACATGGAAACGATTACATCGGCCTGGGAGGTTTTTATTCATTAATAAAAAATAAAAAAAAATCTACCCGGCGTCCAAAATCAGCCCGGCCGGTGATGAGAATCAATTTATTTTTTTTATGAGGCCTAAGGCAGGTAGTTGCAGATTTGTGAGATGTCTGACACTCTACAGCCTGTAGCTATCTCAGTAGACTTGGTGAACCAGGTGAAACTTGTACTTTTCCAGCTGTGAGAAGTGGCAGTGAACTCACAACTTGCTGTATGCAATTTAAGTATTCAAACAGTTTTCAAGAGGACAGTGGTCATATGAAAATTTCTGAGACGCTGGCCAGTGAATTGGTCAGTGAACCTTAATCTGAATAGATTTGATGTACGCTAAATGGACACGGGATCATTTTCTCATGGATGATAATTTCTAGGTGTGTGCAGAAAAGATTTTGGACAAACCTTGCTTTTTTAGAACCTACATTTGCAGAAAGGAATGTCCATTGCAGAATGAGCGGTTTTAAAGTGCAGATGCTGTAGGGATTGCAATAGTTCTGGAGTCTGAAAGCCTCAGCCTTGGAAGTCATGGCAGTAAGTGGAGTTATGAATATTCCTTACAAGTCTGCACTTACTTATGAGCATTAATATACTAGCATGACAAAATTACAGGTATTAGTAGGGCCAAGGTGCCAATTTGATAGTGTCACACAATTGTAGCATTCAACTAAAGAGAAAATGACCTTTTTACAACCAACAAGAACACTAAAGCTATGGTTTGTGTGGAAGAATGTTTATTAAAAGTACTGGAAACTCTGGAGTCACAGCTTGAAGGAAGTGAGTTTCTACTTGAATGTCAGCCAATTGTCATGACTCTGAAGAAGACTAGGTAACCAAAGCAAGTCAAAGTGCAGACACTCTTTGAAGTTGAATGATGAAAATGATCCTACAAATATATATTGCCCTCTTCCTGCCTGTGAAATTTGTCATTGAATGAATACAGCTGCCATTGAGTACATAGTTTGTTTCACCAAGGAATGTACTCAGTACATAATAGTTATATTTGATAGAAAGCCATTGTGAACATGATTTCTCAAAAGAGGGTGTTATCATTGAATTTTGAATGTATTAGAACATACTAGATTGTTCTCTCTGAAACCTATAAGTGTAGTAATTTTTGTATCACCTGATGCATATTCCTTAAAAGTACCATCTCGAAATAGGTACCAAAGTTGGCATTTCTCAGCAAGAGGAGGTAAGTGTGACTGTGAGCTTGCAGGCAACAAATGTTACATTTGATGTGTGCTCTTCAAATCATCATTGTTGTGTACTGTTTAAGATGGAACCTGTGGATAAGTTTTAAGGAACATACGTCCAGTTCATGGTTCTGATTGGTTGTTGATAAGAAGGTGACATGCCCACACAGCATATGTACATACTTTTGCAATCTGTACAGATTCAATGTGTTTATTCTGTACAGGCAATCCATGGCAGATCTTTGGTTATACAATGATGTAAGCACTTCCATACTTACACAAAAAGCCTTTCCTGTCAGTTTATTACACAGTTATGATGAACTCTTCTACCTTGATCAGTGCCTTATTGTTTCTGGTAGGCTTTCTTGTCAAACTCTGTTAGTTACTGTGCTATTGGACAAAGATGTGTACTCAGTATCAGTTAAGTAGATATTATACAAGTACTCAGTATCATTTTACAAGAGAGTACTCAGTATCATTCTACAAGAGGTACTCAGCAGCATCAGTCCATTTGAGCTGTGGAAAGAGCAAACTTTCATGCAGACCTGTATGTATTTATCAGTCAGCACAGGTTATGCCACTAGCAGCAAAACACACATATCCCATATGAAGGAGACATGGAAAGGTCTAATAGCATTATCAGGTAACACACTCTTGTATCTGTCAGTTATGTTGCAAGAGAATTTTTATCTCTGAGGTACAAGAAATATTTCAAGAAATTGCAACTTGAGAAAAGAACTTGATGTCATAAATATCTATTGCTATGGTGTCATGTTTGTATAGGTCCATAGATGTGTGGTTTTATGATGGTGTCCCTATAATTTATTGCAAGGTTTGGCTTAAATTGTTTGCTATGTGTAACAAAATAGTTCCTGTACATTAGGTGTGGTCCTGTGAAAGGATTGGATGTTGGGAATCTTTTTATCATATTGCTTTTATTTTTTATGTTTTTCATTTTTGTTTGATATATCAGCTGTCCATATTTCACTTCCAACTAAAAGCAATGACAATAAAAAGATTCTCTGTGAACTCTTGTACAGACCATAGCATGTCCTTTCAGTTTATGTGTTTCTTGTTCAAGGTTCATACCCCCAACCCTCATTCCTTCCTGTTATCCATGGCAATGTGGTGTTACTGACATTTCATCACTACATCCTATTCAGTTTTGGTTATGATGCTGATGGCAGCATATAGGGTAGCCTTAGCATTCAAGTTAGCATGGGTGTGTGTGAGTAAATAAAAATGTTGCAAAATCCAGAGTAAATCCAAACGTAAGTTGTATAAAGGTGCCCTATCATCAATAATTTAATAGTTCAATGAACCCTTATTATCTGGTTGCCAATATGTTTGAAAAGAAGTCATTAATGGCATAGTATGAAGATGTGACAAACCTTCAATATAGGATAGAAATAGGTTTTCTAGGGTCAGGTCAAACATCAGAAAAGGACAAAGGGTGAAACTGGCCAAAATTGTACTAAGAAGTATGTCCTATTAAGAGGGTCAAGGGTTACATAGGAATTAAATAACTGTACTACTATTACCAAGATAGAGCCAGGTAGATGAAATATGTTGCTACAATGTGTGATTGTTAAAGCAGAGAATAGGCTGACTACACTGAATTGTTGAATTGCTTGCATGTCATAGTATTGCATGGACATACTAAAATGTCCAGTAGTGGAAGACTTGATGTATTTCAATGCTTATAAGTGAGATGTATATTTCTATGGATTGTGGTTGAAGTTTATACACAGTACAGTGGGGAAAGGACTCGCACTACAAAACATAAAATATCAATTTCAAAGTTAAGAGAAGTTATCAGCTTATTTGTCTCAATTTATTTGTCCATAAGCAGGTTTCTGTACAAGAGCAAAAAGTTTGTGAACAGGTCACCTCATTGAAGGAAATATATTGGGTACTTTTACATCAGTATCCACCATCTTTCACTACACCAATCCATTTCAGGATGATATGCAAATATAATAACCTTTCTCAGTTACCCATAAATTACTAGATCAACTAAGTGTGTCACTTCTACCTTGTATTTATTCTTTGTTGATGTTCTGCTTCTAAATAACACCCAGCATTAGTGAGAAAAGGTAACACTGAGTACAAAGGTATCTAATTTTCTCCTTTCATTTTCTCATCCTGAACAAAGATCAGCAGGAAACAAAACCATACATACCATCTACAGAAAGCTTTCATTTCATTTTTTTGTGAGCAGTTTTAAATATTGATATTCCCACCTTAAGCTTCTGCAAATAACACTGGGAAGATTGAGTTGGTAAGCTTTGTGTTACCTGTACACAAAGTTAACTTGACACAAGGACTGTCACTAATTTGGGAGCAAGTCTAACATTAAACCAGCTTGAACCTGGCACCAGTCCAACCCATCTTCTGCAATGCCTTCCAAGACTTTAGGAATACCCTACTAATACAATATACTCCCTGTACATAAAACATGAAATGAGCTCATCACCTTTTGTCAGTGTGCACAAACAGAGGAAAGTTTACAAGCATAAATCAAGCAAAATGCTCTCTAACTTATTGAAACACTAACTGCAGTCTTTTCAGTAAGTTATAGGATGTGACCATGCTCTGTGAGTAAAAATTTGTAGTCCCCAGGTTACATATTTTTGAAGCAACCAAGGCGCTTCATCTTGGAGATCATGGGTAAAAGTCGCCTGGTGCCAGCTTAATGTATGGCTTGCTTGAAGTTCTAAGTATACCAGCAAAAACTTTGAAGCATATACCCATTCATTCATTTACTAATACAATACACATCACTGCTGTATAAAACAGAAGATGGCACAGACATCATTTGTTGTACATATCTTAAGAAGTCCTAAGACGACATGATAACTATTTGTCAGTATGCAGGTGAAGTCTTATTTTTTACAATCATTATCACTGAAGTACTCTCACATTTCATAGATACATTAATGAAGGTTTACTCAACAATTACATTAAAAGTTTAAAAGAGCATTTATTTGGAGATCTATGCAGATAATTACATTCATAACATTTCATTTTATACAAAAGTAGTGGCATCCTCAGAAAACTGTTCCAATTACATATCTCTATATATCATAAACACAAGGAATGCTTTGAAATTGCACCTAAATTGTCTATTTGATGTGACACATGGAATGAATACATAACATGCAAGTACATCCTATAATATCAAGCATCCAACATTTACATTTATACATATAGCTTCTCAAATGGGTAATTTACATATAATATGTTGATCTAAGCTCACATTCTAACATTTCACATTTTAAGCAAATGATCATCAAGATGTTTCCCTGTATATTCATACATTCCATTTGCCAATAATGACATGCCAGGTCATACTTGATTCACTTTTCTTTGATGGCAAAACATCAAATCAACTGATGTGACTGGAAAATGCCTTTATAGACAGCAATTAATGCCCATTTAAAACAGGTGACAGATTTAATCCATGTACCCTGCTTATTATTTCAGGTGCTGATCTCTTGGAATGTCCATCAATGATTTCTGATGTAAACTGAATTAATTGTGGGTCTGCTTGATTTCAACAGCCGAGCATCTTTCATTGGTGTGTGGTGAGCAGATTTGTTGATACAGCGGCAGTCGATGAAAAACAAAAACAGTTGCGAAACATAGCTCTGACTTGAAGTAATCAATGAAAGGTCCTCCGCAAGATGAACATCTCCGGTACTTCTGCAGTTTTGCTGAAAGAAAACCATAATTTAAAAACTAACCAGAATGCAAAAATGCATTGTGGTTTCGATGAATATAGCACTTAATGTGTAATCCCAAATAATGCCAAGATGTCCTGTTTCTGTCAGTCATTGGTTCAATGTGATGTTCAAGTGCTGGAAAATTACAGTTTCATGTTCATATTTGACCTTGGGAATTCTTGGGAATTTTTTGCTTTTGTGCTTTTTTGCCTCTGGTGATTTCAGCTGGCCTCTGATTTCTGACAAAACTTGTAGGGGTTTTCTGATGGATTAAATGCAACACCATGTGAAGTATCCAACCTTCCTAACTTGAGCTATCTTGTAAACAAGGATTTCAGAGTTTAACCTCAGATGACCTTTGACCTCCACCATAAATAATAGGGTACTTCTTCTCACCATAAGTCATCCACATACTACGTATGAAATCTATCCAAACTTCCTACCTCAAGATGTCGTGTTTAACGAGGTTTTCAGACTATGACCCCTGGTGACCCCAGATGACCTTTGACCTCCACCAAAAATGATATGCTTTGTACCTCTGAAGATTATGTATCCACATGCCATGTATGAAATCTATCCAAGCTTCCTACTTTGAAATATTATGTTAACAAGGTTTTCAGACTTTGACCCCTGGTGACCCCAGATGACCTTCGACCTCCACCAAAAATGATAGCATTCTTCCTCTTACCATAATGCATATACATACCAAATATGAAATCTATCCAAGCTTCCTAACTTGAGATATCATTTAAATAAAGTTTTCAGAGTTTGGCCACTGGTGATGCCAAATGACCTTTGACCTCCACCAAAAACAATTGGGTTATTTTTCTCACCATAATGCATCCGCACACCAAGTATCAAATCTATCCAAGCTTCCTACCTTGAGATATCGTGTAAACAAGGTTTTCAGTGTTTGACCCCTGGTGACCCCAAATGACTTTTGACCTCCACCAAAAACGACAGGGTTCTTTCTCTTACCATAATGCATCCACACACCAAGTATGAAATCTATCCAAGCTACCTACCTTGAGATATCGTGTAAACAAGGTTTTCAGGGTTTGACCCCTGGTGACCCCAAATGACCTTTGACCTCCACCAAAAACAATAGGGTTCTTTCTCTTACCATAATGCATCCACACACCAAGTATGAAATCTATCCAAGCTTCCTAACTTGAGATATCGTGTAAACAAGGTTTTCAGGGTTTGAGCCCTGGTGACCCCAAATGACCTTTGACCTCCACCAAAAACGATAGGGTTCTTTCTCTTACCATAATGCATCCACACACCACGTATGAAATCTATCCAAGCTTCCTACCTTGAGATATCGTGTAAACAAGGTTTTCAGAGTTTGACCCCTGGTAACCCCAAATGACCTTTGACCTCCACCAAAAACGATAGGTTTCTTCCTCTCAATATGGGGCATCTACCTATCAACTTTGAGAACTTCCCTCAAACTAGAGTTTCCTCTCTTGAGATATCGTGTAAACAAGAAAAGTGTCACAAACACACACACACATACACACACACACGCACATACACACATACATACACACACATGCCATCATGACTGCACAGGTTTCTCTTATCATCGAAACCAAAAATGCATTGCAGTTTCAATGAATCTACTGACAGCACTCATCACCTTTGTCAATTTAGAAATAGTTTTATCACGGTTTAAAACAATAGACCATGCCACAACTGTTACAATGAATACTCAATAGTGGTAACATTACAAGTTAGCAATGTTAAGCACCCTTTCTTGACATTACTTTCACAAGCTCAGCATTTAAGATGATGTGACTGGATTGACTATGTACTATGGACACTTCTAAGTCACTATTAAGTAAAGAGTAAGATACATACTAAACTTCAAATCTATAGCACTAACCATTGTAAACAAATTGCACTTTTATTTTTTTGTTTTATTTTGCCTAAGGCCAGACTGACTCAACATTCCAAGAGTTTTGCATCTAACCAACAGGTTTTCAAACCTTCCTGAGGGACAATAAGGTTCACTCAACATTATTTTAAAACAACTGTTCCTCATCAAGAATATTTAATGGAAACCAGACTGTAGCACGAGAAGATCAACTTACAAATAATCATATTGACTAGCTGAATGCAAGGCTGTGTAACAGCTCTCACCCAGGATATACTGTGACCTGACAACTCCCCCCTCTCCCCCCCCCCACAGACAAATTCTACCAGGACAATTCCCCCTGCAACTCCCCCTGGGTCAGTTCACCCCGAACAATCCCCACCCAGACAATCCCTGCCCAGACAATCCCCACCCCAGACAATTCCCACCAATCACAACTACCCCTCAGACAACTTCCCCAATCAAAAAGATTTGGAATTATCTTGGTGAGAATTCTCTAGGTACCTGATATATTGCTGAAGCTCACAGACTGGCTGAACCAGGAACTCACCTTTCAGCTGGCGAGGAATCAAGGTTGGAGGAAACTTGGAGACCAAGTCATGGTTGACTAACGTCCTCCCAGTCAGCTCTTGTAATGGAGGAACAGACTCACATGGAGAAACACTAAGACTATTACACTTCTTATGTTCACCTTCATTCAGAAGAGGATTATTTGTGGCTGTAAAAAGAAACAATTTGGACATTATCCTCTGATCATCAGGACCAACTGTTCTGTGTTTACTGTTTAAACAATTATTTGCAATAACTGCTCCTTCAAGTCTTCACACACTACTAGGTAGTCCAAATTTTAAGTTACATGGCATTCAGTCTGAAAAACAAGTGTCATACACAGTACCTCACTACTCTGCCATGCAACCATAATGTAAGCATGTTGTTTTCACCAATCAAAAGTCAATAAACAATGATTGCGATACTTGCAGTTTAAGGTTGCCATTCTTACCACGAAAGGTGTACAGTTGTAAATATGAAATAGAAGCAGGGAAGTATTGCAGTTGGTTATTGCAGACATGGAGCTCTTTGAGCTGATGAAGACGTCCCAGTTGTGATGGTAAATATTTCAGCCTGTCGGTAAAAAATATGACGTGACCATCTATCATTAAGAATCTTTCCAAGAAAGCTTATATGAGATTGTGAAATCAACTGTTCTTTCACTGAGATAAAACTGATGCCAACAATAGGACAAAGTCATGTAAAGCATCTCAAGACTACAAGTACTTCCTATAATTGTGTCTATAATTGAGGACTATCACATGGAACTATTATCTACTAACAATTGAGCTAGGACAGTGCACAAACAAGGACTTCATATTACTGCTCCCATTGTTCATTGTCCATGTAACATTCTCTCTCATAATCCAATCCTTTCTATGTAATAGTTGAGTCGTATTACAGAATGGCAAATGAATAATCACTTTACAAAATATCACAATAACAAACACAGTATTGTAACAAAGAATTTTTCTGAAGAAGTGCATCATTAATCTTGTGACACTTTTAAACTTACTAATGAAACTTCACCATAAACTTACTAAGGAAATGCCTTTAAGCTCAACCTCAGGTAAATCTAACTTGTCCAAAATTTTGATTTGATGTTAATGTTCACTCTTTCTGTTACGAACAACTTTAGAAAGTCTCTTCAACACAAACAGCAGCTAAACTTGTGCACTGAGCGCTTGGTCGGGAGAACCATGCAGTCAAATAGTGCTGTATATGAATTAAATGACTAAGTTATTTGTCTGGAGATGTCATCCATTTACAAGCTCAATTTGTTTGTCAAAGTTATATGTGTAAGAAAACAATTAGGTGTCATTCATCTTTACAATGTCTCTGAAATTTCTATTCTGGCATGAATGTCAACTAGCCAATCAAATAGGACATTTGGGGCTATCTCGTGGGAATTAAATGTTTCACTATATTCACGACTAATGTTTATGCTGAACATGGCAATAACAACCTTAGAAAGTAAAAAATAAAACAAGAAGTAAATATTTCATAAGTACAATGGTTTTAGATTAAATCCAATATGATCTTACTCCAACTCTTGATCATGTCATTCTCAAATAATTATAAGCACACTAATGGCAATACAAAGGTTCCTTACTTATTATGAGATAACCAAACTTTAGTGAGTGAGGTGCAGTTACAGAGAGATTCTGGGAGTGTGTCTAATGCACAGGATGAGATGTCCAGCTCAGATAGTCTGATCAGATTCCCAAAATTACAAGGAAGCTGCTTTAAATGATGATTTTCACCAACATATAAATCCTGAAAGAAGAAATGAATACAGCCATAACAGAGCAAAGACCATAACGGTAACAACAACTGTAACAAGTCATGTACGTACACTCATGACTGACCGAGTAACGATCTATTTTACCTTATCAGGATATGATTACACAATCAGTGTTAAAAGTAAGGAAGTATGTTGACATGAAATGAGTAAGACTACTTAAAAGCTCAAAGAAGGAAAGATTATCTGTTAGTAGTAACTTGGCTGCCACCTTGGCTGACCAATTATAATGGGTGGTTCATAACCTACTTGTAAGGTCACCATGCAAAATCATACAAAAATTACACTTCTCATAATCCCAGCTGTAAACAGAATTATAAATTCAAAATGAAAATATTCTTGAGTGTTTTAGGCTGTAAACTATAAGGTTCAGATTCATCTAAAGTTCACAGGACATAAGAGGGTCTGCTTTATAACATTTCATATAGGTTTTGGAGAATATTTTTAGACTGTTTCTATCACACAGTAAAGTCGGAACTTACACGAAGGTTGATAAGATTGCACAAAGAGTCAGGAATAGCTTGTAATCGATTAGAACTGAAATGTAAAAGAACATACACGTATGCCATTAGTCAAATGGAAATCATCAGAGTTTATACATAGATAAAATTTGACTGATACTACATTTGTAGAACTGCTAAAAGGAATGACATCACATCAATACCACATGACAAACCAATATTCACACTTGTGATTAATAACAACTGCCCCTGCTAAGAAGTGGTATGTGAAATCCAGCTCACCCATCCATTTGCAGAGAAGACAATATAAGATCTAGAGGCTCACAGAATGGAATCCTTGAAGTTTTGGACAGAATATGACAGGTCTCTCATCAATTAAAGTTTCTCACCAGTTAGATGGGGACACCAAAAAGAGGTCTTTTATTAGATGAGGACAATAATAGGCAGTCCTGAATGCTGAATCACAATTACCAGCAGCCCCATCCTCACTCCATGAATATTACCTTCCTCAAGAATCACTATCTTTCCATCCTACCTCTGCATGCTAATGTTATACAAATGTCCTGCAGCACAAAAGTACTAGATACAACTGCTTAAATGCTACAATGGATGGATAATAAGCAAAACATTTTCTTCCATCAACAATGATAGAGCTTTTCTAGCCCTTATGTGGTGGAGATGGTTTACCTTGTATGTCCCCAACCAAAGGGACATAACGAGAATGACACCAACTTGGATTTCCTTTTATTTTTTTACTTCTGAATTATGTTGACCAGATTAAATCTGGGTATTTCTTTTAACCCTGTTTGTCAAATATGTTAAATTGTTACAGTCATGCTATATCACTTTCCTACTATATCTCTTCAATGTTTAAGCAGTGCTCCCTGTTAGGCCTATACCACATGCTGTTCATCGATACTTGACATGTATTGTAAAGGATGGGTCACACTACAGTGATTTTCAATCCGAAATTCGATCTGAACTTTTCTAAATCGGACAAATAGTTTTTTATTCAGACTTTGTTCTACAGATGGTCATGCTATATCAATAACTGATCCTTGTTTGTCTCATGATAAACTGTTCTGCTACCATTATATAACTTATATTGCTCAATAGAGCAGTATTTGTTCAAAAATCAATCCGATTTTTGCACGCGTGTCCGATAAACACTGTCTGCTGATGTGACATCGTGAAATAATTAGTTTACATTTCATTTTCTTTAGTCCTCTGATGCAAATCATATATTTACACAGGATGGCAATTTTTTAGCTCTTTTCAACCAGGGATGGAGAAGATTATAACTAAAACACACAAAAATCGGACCGTAATCCTATCTGAAATTATTCTACAGTGTCCTGAGCTTTAGGCCTGAACCACATGCTGTTCAACAATATCTGTCATGAAGTCAACCCAGATATATTACCTTGTTCAGGTGCAGAGTACATGCACAAACTAGAAATACAGAGTTTTGTGATTCTTGCCTGAAATGTGTGACACAACTAGAATAAATTATTTTACTAGCAGTTGAACCACATTTTTCAGGTATGTTAACCAAATCCCTTGTTGTGTAAGGCCTATCAAAAAGATTTCCAGATTTTGAACTCTGCTGACTTTGAACAACTTATGAAGACAATCACAAAATTTCCTGCCATGAACTTACTAAGGTGTAACTACTTTTAAGTCAATTCCAGACTGAAAAACTGCCATACTGAGATTTAGTTGTAAGATGACTTACAGTTGTAATTTGACTTTTAAGTCAATTCCAGACTGAAAAACTGCCATACTGAGATTTAGTTGTAAGATGACTTACAGTTGTAATTTGACTTTTAAGTCAATTCCAGACTGAAAAACTGCCATACTGAGATTTAGTTGTAAGATGACTTACAGTTGTCTATTGCTGATATCAAATGACCACTAACTTTGCTACAACTGAAGCGCACCTCACCTAAGACTTTCAATCAACCTTCCCTTCATTTATTAAGACTGCAAACTATGACTACACCACTCCAGGTATCACTTGAAACATACTTTCCTTCTCAAAGAATACTTGCAAGCAGATTTACTGCTAATTAATAACTACTTGCTTTGATTTTTCTTTTTTTTGTTAAACAATATATAGGTATTTGGTGCGATAACCTCATCTCATATAGGTCTGGTTATCTCCCATTGAGACAGAACTTGTTTTGTAAGTCCACCCTCACCAGTAGTGATAGACATGCCTTTCCACTTACTGTTCCATTCTGAAGTAGGCCTTGGCATAGTTACAACTACATGGGCAGTCTTTCTAAAGTGAGTACATCCTTGAAATCAGTACAGAATATTTGATAGCTAGCCATAGTGCATTTACAAACTTTCTACATTAGTACATTCTCACACAAGTTAACTGTGGCAAAGAGAGGTAGGGAAGCTTACAAATGATCAATAAAAGTAAGGAGTAAGTTACGGTAAAGACTTGCATTTTTTACCTGGTGATCCTGATTAAAGCTCTAAGAGCTGCTGAAACCAGAAGATCACTAGTGAAAGGGACATTATGACCAGTATTATATTAAAGTGTACTTACTGCACACAAAGTTCTTCCAAGAGCAAAAGTTGTCCAATGTTTACTGGTAATTCAGTGATGTAGTTGTTGGTCAAATTGAGAACCAGAAGTTTCCTTAAGTTTCCTATAGTTGAGGGCAGTCTTCGCAAGTGATTATTTTTACAGTCTAGTTCTTGAAGGTAATCAAAATTACCAATGCAATCCTGTTGAAATAAGTAACAGCAAAAAAAAAAACCCATTGATGGAAGTCAGGTCTATAAACAAGCAATAAATAAAAATAAAGAAAACCCATGTATACTGTCCAAACTTACCATGGCTATGTCAGACAAAACTGAACCATACCACATTCCAGTTTATCAGGGTACTACCTTAGGAAAGCTAAGATGAAAGCATTACAAACTTAAAAGTGGTGGAAGTTTATCCTCACTTCACATTACTGAATGCTTCATTGAAAATACTTCCAGATGTCTGAAATGTCTATTTATACATTCCACACACAGGAACACCACAGATACTTCACACTGTAACAAACTGTTTTAATGTTCTCTGAACTCAGTCTCAACCAGTCCCTAAAATGATTGGTAAATGCAGCAAAAGTGACACCATTCCAAATACCACTAAAGTCTATTTGTATTCAGTATGAGGTTTACCAAATAATAACTAAAATACTTGTCATCTTTAACTAGTATTCCATGATATTCCTGCCATTTTCTACTGATATTCGATATTCCATTTGCTTAACTTTTTAATCTTTGTAAAGCTTTTTTGAGACATAGTGTAAGGCACTATATAAACAATTTAAATTCTTATTACTAATATGGTGTTACAAGTAATACACACATGCCACCACTCCTAATTTTAGGTTTCCTATGGTCCATGATATTTTCTATAGACCATGATATCCACTTAACCTTTGTTCCTTGCAACTTAGGACACTAACCATCATCTAAGACTCCAAAATGTAGACACTATACACTGTAAATACTACATATGTCAATGTATATTTGCCACTCACTGCATTTGCAGATATAGCTCAGAGGTGACTTTTGATTAGCTTTTCATTTATAAAGTAAAGACAAATCATTTCTATTTGGTTGCTAATTCCAAGGTTAACCCTTCCTCCCAAAAAACACACCCAATTGGTCAAGAACAATGGCACTGGTCATAGGCATTAAAATTTGCAAGTTCTGTGTGACTTACAGATGCACTGCAGTGGCAAAAAAAGATATCCATATCATTAGGAAATGTGGTTGCTGCCCAAGAAAGACAAAATTAGGATTTTCTTTTTTCTCTAAGTTATAACTATAACATCTGGATAAAGTTGATGAGTCTGACCCATCACAATGGACTTGCCTTAAGTCATTTAATGTGGATAATGACAATGTGAGAATGGCAATATCTTGATATCCAAACAAGATATCTCAATGTAATATGTGATGAAGGGTACAGATATTTGCTCTCCTTTCTTACATCAGAGTATTAAAGTTTGAACCATTTACTTCCCAGTTAAGCACATACTTGTAAAAAGGTAACTCACTGGTAACTGTTCCAGACAGTTGTACTGGAGGAAGAGTTCTTGCAGACCTCTCAGTAAGCCAACTTCAGGAGGAAGTGAGTTTAGCCGATTATTTGAGAGGTTCAAACTGGTAAGCTGACTACCAACAAAGCCAAGCTGAAGAGGACAATTTTTCAGATTGGTGTAACTGAAATAAATGATAGATAGAAAACTGTGAGTTTTCACCAATAGTACTGACTGGTTGTACCAAGCTACACTTAAAAACATTTTGTCACAAGAGTAACTTATTAGCATATAAATGTGTGTGAATTACAGTATGTTGTAAAAGATCATCACAAAAAAGACAGTATTACTTGTCAGTCTAATCACCAGCTAATTAATTCATGCTTATTCAATGAAACAAGACAAGTAGCATTGACATTAACTTTCCTATCAAGTTATAAATCCAAGTTTTAGAGCGTTTCATCTGCATTTTAAATATTTCACTATTATGCTTATTCACGGCACCTTACACAATAGGAGTCATGATTCTGAGATCTACTAAACCCCTTAAACACTAGCAGAAGTCATCCTTTTGAGATCAACAACACCACTTTGCAAACACGATTTAAGAAAGTGTTCTATTGTGCAATGAATTACTAACAGTTGGAATTTTCTACTCGTGGAAAGAAAAAGAAAATACCAAAATCTGTTATGGTTTTGTAAATGGTATCCAAGTGTTAACTGACCTAGCACCAGGTGTTTATATGGTTTTACCAGTTTTAAAGGTTCTCATTTGCAACTGATGCCAGTCAAAAAGTTGCCAACTTTTCTGGTGGGTTACATGACATGAATGAATACTTATAAGTGCATTCAAATAAGCTCACAAAAAGCAAAGGCCAACCAAAACAAACCTTTCAAAAACAATGAGAAAAGTCTAAAACTTCAAAACACTTGGAATGTATCTTTCAGGAGTCAGCAATATGTATACTTCTCCTCAGTCTTGCACCATATACTGACAGATATATATATATATAACAATTTTACTTTACGTTCCAAGATAAGATGTGCATTTGTGTGTAGCTCCTACCTAACATCTAACTGGATGTGTTTCTCTCTACAAGCAGATGATACTAGTTCCTGTGCTACACGTTCTCCTGTTCCATGAACCTGACAGATTGATGAACTTATTCCTTGACAGCACACACGACACGATTTATATCTGCAAAAAAAAAGCAGGTCAATACGCAGTTACACTTTCAATGCATGACAGCACACAAGACATGTTTTTTATCTGCAAAAAAAGCAGGTCAATATGCAGTTACACTTTCAATGTATGGACATGAAGTTTAATACCCAGTGAAAACAACACAACTGGATACAAAAGGAATTTAAAGTAAAGCAATTGAGAGACTTCAACAAATATAGTACATTACACAAAATTTGCAATCAATATTTCAAAAAAGAAAACCTCTTCCATGCTGTACTTCCAATAACACTCCCTTTAATTCTACTCAACAAGAACAAGCTCCAATGATATATTTGAATATTGTATGTGTATATACGTTTGTTTTGTAAAGCTTTCTCGATACAATCCTCCATTAGAATGTGAAAGTGTTGACACTGACAGCAACAATACTATTCAGAATCTAAGATTTTTAATTTTCAGAAAGTATCTTTCACTAATGAAATAAACACCCACAGTAATTCTCTGACTACAAAACAAGCAAGACACTGCAAATTGACAGTTTCATTACTTTGATGGCAAAATGTATGTTCAAAAAACAACAAGCCCCCTGGTGGTGTCTGTCTTCTGTACACCACACAGCCTGGTGGTGTCTGTCTCCTAAACACCACACAGCCTGGTGGTGTCTGTCTCCTAAACACCACATAGCCTGATGGTGTCTGTCTCCTAAACACCACATAGCCTGGTGGTGTCTGTCTCCTATACACCACATAGCCTGGTGGTGTCTGTCTCCTATACACCACATAGCCTGGTGGGTCTGTCTCCTATTTGCCACATAGCCTGGTGGTGTGTCTCCTATACACCATATAGCCTGGTGGTGTCTGTCTCCTATATGTCACATAGCCTGGTGGGTCTGTCTCCTATTTGCCACATAGCCTGGTGGTGTCTGTCTCCTATACACCACATAGCCTGGTGGTGTCTGTCTCCTATACACCACATAGCCTGGTGGTGTCTGTCTCCTATTTGCCACATAGCCTGGTGGTGTGTCTCCTATACACCATATAGCCTGGTGGTATCTGTCTCTTAACTGCCACATAGCCTTGTGGTGTCTGTCTCCTATACACCACATAGCCTTGTGGTTTCTGTCTCCTATATGCCACATAGTCTGGTGGTGTCTGTCTCTCAACTGTTACATAGCATGCTTGTATTTCTCTCCTATTTGGTACATATCTGTAATGGTGTCTATCTCCTGTCTTAGATACTATACAAAGCATAACTATGACCATGTCTGTGATGCACGAGAATAACTTTTTTCTGTCATGTTATTTGTGGGTCTGTAGTCTTATGGTCATTCAAAGAGGAACTCTACCAATATACCAGTCAAGTACTACTACATAAATTCTTTGGCGTACCCTAGTGATAAACCAAACTACAACATCAAACCTTTGAGGTACTAGAATACAAACCTGCATCCTCCCTTTGCTTGAACCTGCTGACAGTGCTGACAAAGAAGTTCTGGAGGCCACCGTGAAATTTCACCACAATGAACCAATCTGAACAAAGTACTGTTGGAATGACCATGCTTTGATGCACCACCATTCTAAAAAAAAACAGATTCAATAAAATATTTTAAAAAGAAATAAATTGCAAGGAACATATTAAATTTACCAATCCTGAATAATGAACCAGTAAAATAATATGCATATCAAACAAAAGAATTTCATTAAAAAAGGGGATAAGTTGTTAGCAAAGTATATGCATAGGGTAACTATTATAAAGTTCATAGTGCTAATGATTACCCCTCTGGTACAAATATACTTCATTACATTTGCCTTCAATGTATTTTTGTTTTGCTTTTGCACATGTTTTTGCAAGAAAACCCCCAACCCACACCAGCCCTCACCACTAACATTTTCTGTTGACACGTATGATATACAAGAAAAATACTTAAGACAGTAAAAGACAACATTTTTTGAAATCCAGGTGCTTTAACTTACAATTTCATATTAAGTAGCAGAACATTACCAAGCAAAAGAGACTTTTAAACCCATTTCATGCAAGGGTTATCTATATAACAATTATTCTACAATGAGATTAAAGATATCACTTGGGATATGTATCTATATTACATGCATCAATACCTTTCATTCTAATATAATGTTTTCTTAGGTCCAGGATTGGCAATTTTGTTTTAATTTTCTATATATAAAAAAGATCAGATGTCTTTTTTGTTGTCTAACATGGAACCTCAATGCAATGTTAACTTATTTGCAAGTTGATCAAAATTTAAAAACGAAAATCGTGGAGTAGCAAGACTGCTAAGGTCTCCCAACTTACAGTACCTTCTGTTTTTTCTTGGTATAGTGTCTGCCTGATTGCTTATAAACTCTGGGTCTGCAACCTTTGTAGTATTTTTTCTTAATTTTCTCATTTTTTGGTTTGTTGACCTGAATATACCAGCAAAACCAAATGTAGGCAATAAGAACCACTACTGAAACTGCCAGTACTGATGGGTCCATAGACTGTAGAAAGTCACCAACATGGTTATCCAGCCATTCTCCAATATAGGTCAGGAATTCACCCATGACAGTCAGCCATCCCTCTAAACCCATCTTGATTTTCATCAATTTCTTGACATCTGTACAACATTAAAGACAAAACAATAGCAAAGACTGAAAACAACTTCAAACTTTAACTGCCTCTACTGTAGATCTCAGATCTTTAAAAGATCTTTTAACACTACTCATATTGAAGTAACTCACATGAATTAACTTTAGTGTGCTCTGATCCAAACCAAAATGCTGATATGAAAAGTAGGGAACCACTTAACTTGTAATATTATTACTGTGTGCAATTATTCTACAAGGATGACTAGGTGTCACTTGCAATACTGTATATGTTATATTCAATCATCCAAATTAAGATCAGACTGAGATAAAAAGTCACTGAACCTCTTAAAACTAGAAAAAAAGCAACACACAACATGCCTAACATAGTTAAGAGGCATGTGTAAATACTCTAATTTGGCCCTGTTTAAATATTTTCAAAAGCTTTACCTCAGTCGTTTTGCCCTACAACATTTATAGTTTTTCTTAAAAGTTGCTTGCTTCAGCTCTTATACTATCCTAACAAGTTTCTATACAAAGATATACTAAGCCTAGCCTAGTCTTGTGTTTCAAGGTACAGTAGCACTGAATTTGGGGTAGCAGTTATTCACAAGTGTATGGCTAGTTATGGCTAGTTGCTAAGCTGCTTTTATGTGCAGTAAAAGGCAAAGTGGGTAAGGGAAATGCAAGGTGGAAATTTATCACAAGAATTTATGGAATGATTTACTCCCAGATCTTAGGCCTGTACTATAACTTTCAGTGTTAGAATGCTTTAGAATCAGACTTGCCATCCTCAAAAGTAGCAAACCTTGAGGTTCTTGTGAGAAAACCTGGAAATCACATCTTAAACCTGGAGATATTAAGAAAAGTCAATTTAAAGCTAGAAGAAACAGACGAATGCGAGAAAATAGCCTGAATATAGTATCTCTCGTAGGAAATCATTTGCTAAATTAGTCACTTTTTTGACAACGATACATCTGACTATTCAATAACAACTTAACCAGCAATGAAAAGCACTGATCTTAACTTATATAGCATTACCTCAGAATGATTTTCACTGTGTGATCTGGTATTTTCACCGTGGGACGATGCCCGAAACTGTGAGACTCATGGTGAAACCATGAGAGTTGGCAAGTCTATTAGAATTGATTTGGGTGTTGCAGGTTTTGGCAAATCCCCTGGCAGACTGGGGCAGCCCAAAAATCACTTGGGCAAGTGCAGTGCTCAATACTGTAGCCTGCAGGACAAGAAGCCCTTGCCTTAAAAATGAGGTTCCTATACAAAACTAGAGCACCAAGAGGTGGAGAAGCTAATACCAGATAAGTTTTAAAGAGAAGTCTGTCTCCACAAATGAACAAAATGATCTTGGAAGTAAAACCCTTTATCCCACTAAATGCATCAAAACTTATAGTGGCATACCACCCTGTGCTGTACCTGCACCAACTTGGTTGGCATAGAATGCACAAATGCTGTATGTTTGACCTATTGGAGTTATCGACTTTAACAATCTCTACATTGTAACTTAACACAAACAGTTCATTCTCTCATCTGATACAGGCTCCCTCTACTAGGTCTAAATACTGTAGATGCAGCTTTGAAATTCAATTATTGCTTTAACTTCATCTAAACAAACTCATACTGCAATCTACACAAAATCACAGACTTGGCTTTTCTTTCAAAAATAGTGTTAAAGGGATGCAGAGGAAAGATTTTGTGAAATTGGTAAAAATGGGTGTACTGCAACAATACAGTAAAGAAGGACCAAAGGTAATCTTTGATCTAAAATTGGGGATATACAGTAATTTTTAATTTTCAAATGCTAATCATACTTCTGAACAACTGATATTAATTCATTAATGCATCCAGGAGGAGAGACCATTTGTAAACTTTATTAAACAAGGGCACAAAATGACCCTTAGATGAACTTTAACCTAAATCTTTTCACACCACTCTGAAGGCCCCTCACTGAAAGATGAATGTGACCAACTTTCAGATAAATAAATTCATTGTACACCGCCCGAGATATTGACGTTTTATGCAATTTTTATGCAATTATGGATATACGCTGAGATAGAGGCTCAGCAATGACATAAGCTCACACCAGCTTCCCTGGTGTGAGCTAAAAAATACTGACAGCAAAACCTATTGCTGCAATCACAGAACCCACCATTACTAACCTTCTCTTACACTGTTCAGCACATGAAAATGAGGAACTTTCATTACTGTACCATGCAGGTTTGGAATAGGTAAGTTTATATTCAGGCAGGCAAGAGCATTTCGGGAAAAGCTAGCCCTACCGGCAAACTTGTACTGAAAATGGAATTTGTCAAAGCCTGGGTTTTGTGGTAACAGGGATTAGCAGTCGCCCCAAACTCATTTTGAAACAATGTTCAGCTGTTAAATCAAGTATATATATGTTTCATGGTATTTCAGGACATAAATGTTGCATATTCAAGACAGACCAAGGAGTTGCTCTGCCTCAATTTCACAGTTTTGTGGGAAAAATAGTACATGAATCTCAAGAGCTGTTCATGAAATACTGTACAAGTAGGATGGCTCGTTACACTAATCCAAATTAGGGTGAATGCACTTTCCCTTTAACATCAGCCTATGAAAGTTTCAAAATCATGGGAACTGATTTTTCAAGTTCCGTTACAGTATTTTGACTTCATAGTAACGACAGACTACCAGAAACTGTTGGTCTAGCAAATTTTAAAACTGGTACTAGACTAGAGTCCTACTAATTGTAACCCAGTTGCCCATACTACCTAGCTGCAGCTCTGCTACCCATGTATATGTACATTACTGAAGCATCGTAACTGCCTTTAAGTTGACTGTCTATTGAAGTGGCAGAAAAGTACCTTTCAATGTTGTATTATTAAGCAGTACCCGTCAGTTTCTTTTTTTCTTTTTCTTTTTTGAACATTTAAAATCCATACATTCTTCTGTGCTATTCATAACAAACGAAATGGTACATAGCCTAAGATAACATTTCAAGCAAGTTTCCATAAATGAAATCCAATTTACATTGTTTCATCACAAGTGACAGCTATGGTAAAACACAGGTTTGCAGTTACTAGTATCTTGACATGTAAGACAGGTAAGTGTTTTTATTTTGAGATTTGTTAACTGGCCACACGTTGGTAACAAAGTAGGCTGCTGCCAGTAACCAACCTAACTGTTAATCTTATCACAGTCATATTTCAATGATATGCAGATTTTGTGAAAAATTTTCAAATCTTCAATGATAAACTCAAATTTCTCAGTTTTCTTCTACTGAAATTCCAGATTTTTGGGAGAAAGTTCCCCAATAATTTGGGCTTGGCATACTATTAACAACCCATTACCATTCTTTGAGGCTTCAGGCTGCTGCCCCCTCTCCCCGCTGGGGACCTTACATGGCGCCCCCTTGGGCAATCCTGGCTACACCACTGGTTGTCTACAGTTATTTTCAGTAGACTGTGCTTTTGTGTGGAACAATTTTGGCATACAGGTCTCACCTACTAAAGTAACTGGTCATGATTTGGACAAATTTGTTTGTATAATGTTGCACGAAAGCATGAGTGTGGTTTATGCCCATTTGCTGCATTATGAGGTTTGCTTAATGATGATTGAGCTTTCTTGGTTGATTTGTACGTATATATGGGTAGCTGGGCTACATTTAGGTATTGAAGTTGTTATTGGCACAGACTCCATGTCAATAAGATGCTTGAAAATCTTGGGGACATGGCTACTATCGACCGATCATAGAGTTGAAAGATCCTTCACCATGGATGATGCACTGACTTTAGCAAGATGTGAAATTGCATGTCAGTGGGACCACTAAACAGCTAGTGCTCAAGTGCTGTTAGCTGAAAATGGAGATAAACGAGTTTGATTCTTGGCCAAATTCAGAATACTTTTTACCCAACTTCCTGCAGAAAAAAACTGATGTAAAAGAGAAGAGAACAAGTAGCTAGCAAAAGATTGCACATGTTTATACAACAGCCCACAAGAGTTTATTGCACTTTGTACAAAGGCATATGCATAATGCAGATGTTTAGTCCAAATAACGAGGTGAAATTCATCTGCACCCATCCAGATATGCCACTAAGCATACAGTACTACTAAAAAGTCATACACACTTCAAAAGCTGGGATACCCGATCAAATGACACCCCACACCCCCCCTTCTAAGTTTTTTTTTAGTATTTGTCCGTGCCATACTGCTCTACATTATCCAAACAAATACATTTAAAAAGGCCATCAAAAAAAAAGGAACTTAAAAAACCCCCATACCCACCCCAAAAAATACTAAGCTGACAGTGTACCTTCGAACCACCTGAAAATCCTTCAAGTGCAGTACAGCAGTCTCAAATCTTGTTACTGTGCCTATACTATTAGGCCTACTGATGATGAATCTTACAAGCAGGACATCCATGTGTATCAGCCATGAGACAATCTTGTGGGCACAGAAGCTGTGTCCATTACCAAGGAGAAAGTCTGGCAGGCATGTAACTCACGTCCATTAACAGGAGAAAATTTAGCAGGCACACAAACCGTGTCAATAACGCCCACCTATAGTTTAGGTATTTACTGCATGGTAAGCCAGGCTACAATTAGTAGGACTGCTTGACTACCCAACTATTGTGAGAACCACTATTAGTACTGCATAGTGGAAAATTTTCAAGGGGGTTAAACTGTCGCGCTTTTTGCAACCAAACTTATCTAATCCCGAATTTAAGACCTGCGAAAGTACTTTCATTAGTATGTATATTGGTTGCCTGCAACAGCGAATTCTTCACTCCCCATATATGCAAATAAGGTACAGATTCGCCAAAAATTAGCCTTGCGGAAATTTCCTACTACACAGTATTTTTTACCACTGAACAGGGATTGCTCTCTGTTAACACATCTCTTTGTTCCAACATCTCCGTATTCCAAAAGTCTACATGAAGGTCAGTATTAGGATACTGAAGCATTAGCCTAAGGGTAAATAGAGGGTGAGAGTGTGGGTATTAACACTATAGCTATAGTAGGGTGTCCGTCAACTGCAGGGGCCTGTTGAGTGTGCATCTACCCCAACTTTCCATGTCACAATCTTGGAATGATAGATTTCTTAACTTGCTCATTCAACGGTCACCCCATTTATTCTGGTTTCGGAATGCAGAGAAGTCAGAACAAGAGGTGTAACTGCAAAGATCCATGCAAGTTCTCCATGGGGTCAGTCGGAGACACGTCACTTCCGCACAACAACATGTTGGAGTGAAAACAATGTATATACTAAAGGGACCGCAATTCGGCAGGGACCGGAATTCGTTCGCTCCATACCACTTGTACAGCATCGCGCATTCGTGAAGGTGACCGAATTCTGGTCCCACCTAGCCTAGGGTACCTAGGCCTAGTTCTCGCGTACACTTTGTTCCCTGAACTAGGCCTAAGCTATTGCAACACAAACTTTTGACCGCATATTACTGTGAGAGTAATATCGTCTGCGTGCGTTGCTGCAGTCATTGTTGCTATATATACGCGTATGCGCGTGTATGTACGTAACTATAGCTATGGAATATGTCACAATTGAACAGCAATGCGTGCTATTTATGATCGTATTACCCGGAATAACAACTTTTTCAATGTAACTCGTCATAGCTCTCATCATGGTAAATTGCTCCTCAATAATTACTGTTTTTCTCTGTGGCAGTCTCTGCCTTCCTCAATCACAACTGCAAAATCACTTGGGTCTTTTCAAATGAAGCTCAAGATATATCTGTCTAACACATATAATTAAGCATATTTTTTCTCGGATATTGTGCTCCCCTTCCTGGCTTCTTGTCTCCTTTTCTGCTTCTGTCCCTTTTCTTCTTCTCTCTTTCCCCTCTTCCTTGTCTTTCCTCTTCTGCTCGCCTTTCATCTGTTACGTTTAATTTCTTTTTCTCGTTTGCTTTGTTTAAGTCCGTTTTGTTTTTTGTCATTTAATTTGTATTAACTGTTAAGTTGGTCACTAGCTTTGATAGCAGTTTCCCTGTTTTCTAGTGTCCTTCATATGTTTTTAAATCTACAATTCTTGTTGTTTAACTTTTGAAAATTTTTGTAAAACATATGAGAAATAAATTTGAATTGAATTGAATTGAATTTAGCATACAATAGTGTGAACGTCCTAGTTACACGATTTAGCAGTTTCACAGAATGTTTAAAAAACAAAACAGGATCGTTTGTGTAAATCAAAATTTTTGGTCTCTTTTTGGACACTAAGTGCTAATAATCTTAGAATGAAGGGTCTTAAACATGTAAAGGACCCGTAGAGGTCAACTATGTAGGAGTATACGTGAATTTGACAAAGTTCGAGACTATTTAAAATTTTTGAAGGTGCGGTAGCCCAATTTTGACAATGGGTATATTGCTGACCTAGTATGGGAAGCCCCACAGCTTCCCAAATACTAGGTCAGCAGACTGCGGACTAGTCCCACCATGCTATTGCACGAGTGTGTTCCCATATGGTCAAACTGTAGCCAGTTGTTGTTTTCACTCCAAAGTTGTGGAGAAAGACCAGGATGACCGACCGACCCCATAACGGCTCGTGTATAGCCGGTCGGCCTACAGACCCACAGGATTTGTGTGCCGTGAGCTCTCGGCTAACGACCATTGACCATACGCTACACACTATAAAGTACAGACATGCATTTGAAGACTTACGTTACTAGTATTGTGTACACATGCCTAGGCTAGGCCTACGCCTACACCTAGTTCCACGAAATGTATCATCACTTCCATCAAAATTTAAGTAATGTGAATTTTCCTACCCTCAGAAAAAGCTGTGTGAGTCCATCGGTCCAACCAACTCGGGAGTTGGTCAATTGTTAGGCCATTGACTAAGTCTGCTTTATAGTTCTCCTACTAATACTAGGCCTGTTTTCAGCCTTTGCCCGCACTTCCTTTCACTCAGCTGTATATAGAATTTTGTACAGCATTTTGTATAGGCGCTAGCCTTTAGGGCCGGTTACTCAAGTCACTTGAGCTTTTTTTTTCAAAATTCCCAAGATCATGACCAGAGAATTCCCAGGAGTTCCCAAGGTCAGCCAAAAAGCAGTGCCAGTAGCGCCGCTAGATTTGGTGATGGGGAGGGGGAGAGGGGAGGGGGAGGGCAGAACAGATAATGTCATAATGCCACCTCAGTTTTCCGCCAAGACTGCACCATATTTGTGCGCCCCTAGTATGAGGGTATGTGGTATGGTATGTGGTGTGGCGGTGTGGAATCCTTTTTGTCACTACATGAAGGTGCCGTCCAGGGGGAGGGTCTAAAAGGAGGGTCTAAAAGGAGGGGATAGGGGATACCCCTCCCCCTTTGAGAAATTTTTGTTAATTTAAGGTTGCCTCGATGCAAAATGGTGCTATCTTTAGGGTATTTTTGGAACTGATTATATATGGCTGGAAAATCATCCATAATTTAGTGATTTCTAATTTTTAGTTAGGGGAAAAAGGAGAGTGTGTTGTCTTAGAGAAGGGTATGTTGTCAACAAACCTCCCCAAGTTCCCCTCCCCTTTTGGCTAGGCTTTAATGCCTTCTATTCGGGGAAAGTTTTTTCGAAAAAATACTTGCGTGGAGTCCACAGAAACATTCTTGGCCTATTACGAAATTTTTTTTTTTTTTGTCTCATTGTGCATCATTATAAAAGGGTATCTAATATTGACAGACACCGGTATAGTGCCTCCTGGAAGCTTTGGATTAATTACATAAAATGGGGCACTGATATAATGATTATTAACTGACATCCAAATGATACTATGATGCCGAGCACGTTACAACCATGGTATTTTTACTAGGTTTGAACGAAAATCCAGACGAACATCCTCCAGCAACGGGGAACTTGATGAGAGGGATCGTATAGGTGCAGGAAGTGATATTAGACCTCCCTGATAGGTAAAGCAAAGGGTTTAAGAACTAAAAGGCGCATTTCAGAATGTTAATTTTTTTTCTTCGTAAGTGTATTAACAATCACCATCTTTATACCGGTAAAGGCTGCGCGCGAAGCGCTCGGTAAGAATTTTTGAAAAATGTAGAACGGCAAATACACGCACCGCACTTCCAACCTTCCACATCATGCTACAAATTAGATTGAAAGATCCCATAGGCCCCTACAGATGCTGGGGATATACTTCTGTTTTTCGGAAAAAGAGTTGTGATCAGAATAGTTGCATGTATTATAAACTTAATAATGGTCATGAGTTCAAGTTGGAGTGAAAACTGTGACGAATGCGCGCGAATCGCTCCGAAATTTTTCATTAAATGAGATAAACATGACAAAACCTGCATTCATGCTCTGCATCGAGACACTTTCAATTCCCCACCAAACCTATTTGCCAATCACAAAACCAGTCCGAGTTTACCTGAGAATTGATAAACAGCTTTCAACTTTTGCTACTGTTCTTCTGAGGGAGTTGCTACCGGAAATTTTGATAATAAGGACAATACTGAGGTAAGGTTTGAAGCTCGCGGAGCGCGAGAAAACTTTTGAAAGTTTGCGAAGGACTTACGATAATTCTGATAGATATTGAGAACCATTTGTGATAGAAAATGGTTACAATAGATCCATAACTCGGTCGAAAACACACTTCACCCCAGGGGCGGATCCATGGGCGTCAATCCTGGGGGGGACGGGGGGACACGTCCCCCCCACATTTCGATGGGTGGGGGACACAATATCAAATGTCCCCCCACACATTTGCGTGAAAGAGTAGTGTCGTGGCTCTATTTGACTGGCTTTTTGAATGACATGTAGGTTTGTTGGGCAATTGTTAAGTGCCTCGATGCGGATTCTGAATGTAGATTTCGTCAGGGAAATCTTATTTAATGGCAAAATTTCGGCGCGCTTCGCGCGCATGCGTCACGGTTTGCACTCCTTCTCATGACCATTAAGAAGGTAATTATACATGGAACTTTTTTGATCACAACCCTTTCCGAAAACAGACATACATCTCCAAACATCTGTAGGGGCCTCGCATCAATATGGGATCATTCAATTAGTGGGGAGGGCCATTCGACCATGCCCACCCTCACTGATTCCGATTTTTTTTAAGTTTCTAAAAATACGTAAATTTTTTAACACAAATTTACTTCAAAAGGTGGCATATTTGGCACCAGATTGCATGTAAGGACACCGAATTTTTCAAAATTTTCAAAAGGGATGGGGACACCCCATTGGGCCACGCCCCCCTCACTGATGCCTATTTTTTTAGTTCCTAAAATACGTAAATTTTTTAACACAAATTTTACTTCAGAAGGTAACATATGTGGCACCAGATTGCATGTAAAGACACCTAATTTTTCAAAAAATTTCAAAGGGGAGGGGAACCCCTCCCCTTAAACCCCTCCCCAGGCCAGCGGTCACACAACATACTGCATGTCCCCCTTGTGAAAGGTTGAAAGTACGTTGTTGCCATTAAACATTTTTCAAAAAATTTTACCGAGCGCTTCGCCGAAACCATTATCGGTATAGATGGTGCAGGTGCGAATCCAGGGGGGACCTGGGGGCCCGTCCCCTCGCCACGGAAAAAAAACGAAAGGAGAAAAAGGAAGAAAAAGAAAAAAAAAAGAAAAGGAGAAAGAAAAATTAAGAGCAAAAATTAATAAAAGTGTCTATAAGAACGTAGGGGTTGGGTGGAGCTATAGCTGGATTATCTCTTTAGATATCTTTCACAGTGGTTGGTAACGAAAGGAGAGCTACCAGGCTACAATGTTCGAAAACAGGTGGATAGCTGAGAAATGATCCTTTACTTAAGATCTAGATAAGTAAACATCGTGACATATGCAGTATGGGCCCTGCTAGCTGCACTGAAATTAGTGACAATTTTGTGTTAAAGAGTGAAAGTTTGTGTAATCTAGAGGGATTGAGAGGCAAAGATTTCGCCAAAGAACTTGCAGAGTGAATACAAAAGACAAGCTGTCAGGTGACGTGCTGTTGTGCACAGTGGCACCAGCTGTTGCAGGCAAAGTAGCGGCGTACATACCCTATTCGATTTCGAAACTGTCTGAAAAGTTTTAAAATGAACTCAAAGGCTTTTAAGCTACAGACAGTGGCGTCGGCACCGTGGGCAATGGGTGACGCGTGTCCCCCTCCCCCATCGAATCTTGAAAATTTTTAAAATGGTCCCAAAGTCGTTTTATAAGCTACAGATTTCTGTGGAGGGTGGAGGGCGAGATGTAGTTTTGATGATTGGTTTACTTGTTCTTACCATTTTCTTTCACAAACTGTTCTCAGACTATCATAAGTTTTGGAAATTCTTGACAAATTCCAAAGTTTTGCACGCTCCGCTAGCGTCAAGCCTTGTGTCAGAGTTGTCCTTATTATCAATAGCTTTCGGTAACTACTCACGGGGGAACAAAGGAGCAAAAGTGCTTTTTAAGAATTCTCAGTCAGAAGATTCGTTTCTGAATAGCATAGGTTGGTGGGAAAGTGACAGTGTCCGATGCAGGTTCTGAATGCAGGTTTTGTCATGGACTAATATTTTATTCAAAATTTCGGCGCGCTTCGCGCGCATACGACGGGGTTTACACCAAATTTCATATACCATTGACAAAGCTATGACGCAAGAAATTATTCCAATGCAAACATTTTTCTAAAAAGTACATTCTCCTTCTCTGTATGGCTCTCATCATTATGGGATCTTTGACTAATCTAGTCTAGCACATGGTCTGAAAGATTGAAATTACGTAATTGCCGTTGCTTATTTTCCAAACATTTTACAGCGACGTTCAATAACGACGAAAATCTTTTCTGAAACGAATTTTGCCTGTCCACCATCCTTCTTGCTATACCTAAAAAGACAAGGTGATATATCATCTCTCCTCCGATATGGATGTCAGGTTGTGAGAGTCCTGTTGGTCCCCCTTTTCAGGGTACAATTAATGCAGAGCTCCCGGGAGGCTCTATACCGAAAATTTTCGGCGCGCTTCGCGCGCAATTGTTTACGCTTACTGAGAGAGGTACGTTTTTATTGAGTGATGGATTTATTTTTATCACTTTTTACCAAAAATCATTTGAAATCTTTCACGATTTTTGCAAAGTCTTCTCAATATTTCTTGATTTTCGCTTGATCTGCGCAGTTTTAGCCTTGAATTGCTCCTTTTACTATCAATAAGGACCAAAAGGTATTCGCATTACTCATCGGTGGGGTTCTACCTTAAGCCAATTATTTGTGTGCATAAACGTGATTTCAAAGTTTCAGAGTATAATAAGAATGTAAAGCAACTGATATTCATTTCTTCACCCCCATCTTCTTATGAGAACTAAAAACTTAGTATCGAAGCCACCTGCTAATTGATAGACACACATAAAGGGAATTGACACCGTTTGTAATAGCAATGGTTTTTCAATGTAAATTCAAATTTTCACGGGCAATTGTTTGATCTGACGTCCTATACCTGAATACCGTATAACGAAAATAAAACACTCATTATGGCAAAAATCATTTCAAGTTACCTGCATGGGTTCATAATGTTGGCGTGTAAGTTTTAAGATAACTTAGATTCTTCGGAACTTCTGCAGGTACATATAGTAACTTATACTGAGCCATACACATCAATTTCCATGCAATATGAAAAGGTATAAAATCTCACTGACATAAGAACTGGAGCACGATTTCTGTGCTCTTAAAATAAAATACTGCGAGAGCTTCCGGGGGCTTCGCCCCCTGGACCCCGCAGGGGCCCTATCGCGGGCCCCTGGACACCACGCATAGGAACTCGTGCTTTGCGCTCGTGGTGCACCTTCGGTGCACATGAAATTTTCCATCTTGGCCCCCCTCAAAATTTCTCGATCCGCGCCTGCAGATGGTGATTGTTAATACACTTACGACTACAAAGTATTCTAAAAACGCCCTTGCTAATCCTTCACACCTTTGCTATACTACGATCAGCTCCAAAAATATCCCAAGATATCCATTTTGCATCTAAGCAACCTTAAATTAACAAAAATTTCTCAAAGGGGAGGGCTACGCCCCCTTCCCTTAGACCCCTCCCCCAGGATGACACCTTTATATAGTGACAAAGGAAGGATCCCCACTGCTGTATACAAACGCAGGGTGAATAAAAAGGTGCAATTTACACGCCGCCACTGCAGTTAGTAAAAACATCCAGCCAGTCGGAAAATTAGAATTCACTACATTATGGACATTTTCCAGCCATGCACGATCAGCTCCAAAAATATCTCAAAGATAGCACCGTTTTGCACCTAAGCAGCCTTAAATTAACAAAAAATTTTCAAAGGGGATGGGGATTTCCCCTCCCCTTAGACCCCTCTCCCAGGACGACTCATTTATGTAGTGACGAAGGATCCCCACTGCTGTATACAAAACGCAGAGCGCATAACAAAGTGCAATTTAAACGCCTCCACTCAGTTGGAAAATACATCCAGCCGGTCGGAATTTGGGACCTTCACACCCCCAAATATATCACCCTAGCAACGGGCCTGGTCGGGTCCATGGTCTCCGACAATGATCCACGCTGCGAAGCGTTGTTTCAGATATTTTGGGACATGGTGAAAATAACATCTTGATGTAATCCCGTGGACTCCGTGTATTTCACCTGGCAGATCATCTATGATGGTTATGTTAACTTTGAAAGGATAATTCTTATTAGAATAGGACAACGTCAGCCATCATAAGGCGGGGGGGGGGGAGGAAAGGGCCTATAGGAAGACGCCCCCTCTTCAAAACCAAAGGGATTGGTTTGTGCTAAGTCATGTATGTCCCCCGTCCCCCCCACATCTGAATACGGATTGACGCCCCTGGGCGGATCCAGAAATTTTGAGGGGGGGGGCCCAAGATGGAAAACCTCATGTGCACCGAAGGTGCACCACGAGCGCGAAGCGCGAGTCCCTACGCGTGGGGTCCAGGGGCCCGCGTCAGGGCCCCTGGCGGGGTCCAGGGGACGAAGCCCCCGGAAGCTCTCGCAATATTGCATTTTAAGGGCACACAAATCGGCTCCAGTTCTTATGTCAGTGAGATTTTATACCTTTTCATGTTGCATGGAATTTGATGTGTATGGCTCAGTGTCAGTTACTATATGTACCTGCAGAAGTTACGGAGAATCTAAGTTATCTTAAAACTTACACGCCAACATTATGAGCCCGTGTAGGTAACTTGAAATGATTTTTGCCATAATGAGTGTTTTTTCGTAATACGGTATTCGGGTATAGGACGTCAGTTGAAACAATTGCGCGCGAAGCGCGCCGAAAATTTGAATTTACATTTGAAACCATTGCTATGACTAACGGTGTCAATTCCCTACATGTGTGTGTATCAATTAGAAGGTGGGTTCGATACTAAATTTTCAGTTCTCATAAGAAGAGGAGGGTGAAAAAATGAATATCAGTTGTTTTACATCCTTACAATGCTGACTCTGAAATCACGTTTATGCACACGAATAATTGGCTTATGGTAGAACCCCACCGATGAGTAATGCGAATACGTTTGGGACCTTATTGATAGTAAAAGGAGCAATTCAAGACTAACAGTGCGCAGATCAAGCAAAAATCAAGAAATATTGAGAAAACTTTGCAAAAATCGTGAAAGATTTCAAATGACTTTTGGTAAAAAGTGATAAAAATAAATCCATCACTCAATAAAAACGTACCTCTCTCCGTGAGCGTAAACAATTGCGCGCGAAGCGCGCCGAAAATTTTCGGTATAGAGCCTCCCGGGAGCTCTGCATTAATTGTACACTGAAAAGGGGGACCAACAGGACTCTCACAACCTTACATCCATATGGGAGGAGAGATGATATATCACCTTCTTTATGGACTTCTGAAGGGTATACCCTTCAGAAATCTATGACCGATGGTGTCGGCGTGAGTTGGTGATTGGGGGAACCGCAGATAACTGCTAAACCGTGCCTTTTTAGGCAGTGGGATTTTGTATACGCTATATACAAGAGTGGGAGAGCCTTTTCTTATTAGTACATGAGAGTGCAATCCCTGGAAGGGGTTTACCCTCCCCTTTGAGAAATTTTTGTTAATTTTAGGGGGCCTATATGCAAAATGGTGGTATCTTTGGGTCATTCTAAAGTGATTGTATGTTTAGAAAATGTCCACAATTTAGTGAATTCTAACTTTTGTTCGGGTGAAAGAGGGGAGTAAGAGACGGTTAACATATTGTCTTCAAACCTCCTTAAGTCCCAGGAAAAATCATGGGCGTCGATCCATTTCCAAAAGTGTGTGTGGGGGGGGGGGACTTTTTCACATTTGTGAATCGCCGTCCTGGCGGCGTGGAAGAAGCAATTGGTGGTAGCCAGAATTTGCGTCACGGGGAGGCAATAAGTTTTGTGATCTTCGGCATGGGGGAGGGTTCTAAGGGAAATTTTTCTAGAACTGAATGCCATCAGATGCGATTTGTTGCAACAAAAGTGTAGGATTTTTAGGTTATTTTTCTTCTAAAAACTTCGTTTTCCTAGGCATAATTGCAGTCTGTTCCATCATTTTTGAAAAAGTGAGGGGGACTTTTTGACGATGTCCCCCTTTCCAAAAAAGTGAGGGGGACGCGTCCCCCCGTCCCCCATGATCCACGCCCATGGGAAAATTGTACACGCAACTATACCTGCGTGGAGTCCACAGAAACATTCTTGGACTATAATAAAATTTTTCCTTTACATTTTAAAAGGATATCCAAGGTTGACAGAGAAAAGTATAGAGCCTCCCGGGAGCTCTAAATTAGTTACAGTATACAAAAGAGGGGCCAACGGGATTCTCACTACCCGACATCCATATGGGAGGAGATATGATATATCACCTTCTCTTTAGGTATAGGAAAATGGGATGGTGGACAGGCAAAATTCGTTTCAGAAAAGATTCCCGTCATTATTGAACGTCGGGGTAAGATGTTTGGAAAATAAGCAACGGCAATTACGTACTTTCAGTCTTTCAAATCATGTGCTAGACTAGACTAGTCAAAGGTCCCATAATGATGAGAGCCCTACAGAGAAGGAGATGTACTTTTTAGAAAAATGTTGCATTGGAATAATTTCTTACGTCATAGCTTTGTCAATGGTATATGAAATCGGGTGTAAACCCTGTCGTATGCACGCGAAGCGCGCCGAAATTTTGAATAAAATATTAGTCCATGACAAAACCTGCCATTTCAGAACCTGCATCGGACACTGTCACTTTCCCACCAACCTATGCTATTCAGAAGCGAATCTTCTGACTGAGAATTCTTAAAAAGCACTTTTGCTCCTTTGTTCCCCCGTGAGTAGTTACCGAAAGCTATTGATAATAAGGACAACTCTGACACAAGGCTTGACGCTAGCGGAGCGTGCGAAAATTTGGAATTTGTCAAGAATTTCCAAAACTTATGATAGTTTGAGAACAGTTTGTGAAAGATAATGGTTAGAACAAATAAGCCAGTCATCAAAAATACATCTCACTCTACACCCTCTACAGAAATCTGTAGCTTAAACGACTTTTGGGACCATTTTAAAAATTTTCAAGAATCGATGGGGACGGGGGACACACGTCACCCATTGCCCACTGTGCCGACGCCACTGTCTGTAGCTTAAAAGCCTTTTGAGTTCATTTTAAAACATTTCAGACAGTTTTGAAATCGAATAGGGTATGCACGCCGCTACTTTGCCTGCAACCATGGGCGTCCGCAGGTAGGGGCAAGGGGGGGCACTTGCCCTCCCCTGGAAAATCAAAAATTTGAAAAAACGAAGAAAAAATAAAGAAAAAAAAACAAAGAAAAATTAACATCAACATTTCTTCACAGTTCACTCAGTGTTACCCCTATTTATATGCAGTAGATAGGCTTTAGAAGTGCCATTTCCAGCGATGTGGGAGGCTTTGGGGGCCAAAATTTTCTTACGCTCCGCGCCAACCTAAGCTTGCGAGGAGCTTTTTCCCCCCTTAAAAATTTTTTCAAAAATTTTTGCCCCTCCCTGAATTTTTTTCTGCGGACGCCCATGCCTGAAACAGCTGGTGCCACTGTGCACAATAGCACTTCACCTGACAGCTTGTCTTCTGAATTCATTCTGAAAGGTTTGTATGGCGAAAACTTTGCCTTTCAATCCCTCTAGATTACAAAAAATTTCACTCTTTAACACAAAGTTGTTACTAAATTTCAGTGCAGCCAGCCGAGCCCATACTACATATGTCACGATGTTTACTTATTTAGATCTTAAATCAAGGATCATTACTCAGCTATTCACCTGTTTTCGAACATTGTAGCGCACCTTTCGTCGCCAACCACTTTGAAAGATATATAAAGAGATAATCCAGCGATAGCTCCACCCAACCCCTACAGAAATATATACTTTTCTCTACAGAAATATATACTTTTTTTTTTCTTTTTCTTCTTTTTTTTCTCCTTTCGTTTTTTTTTTCGTGGCGAGGGGGGGGGGTGGCGAGGGGGAGGGGGCCGGGCCCCCCAGGCCCCCTGGATCCGCGCCTGCCTCACCCTACCCCATACGGAAATCTATAGCTTAAACGCCTCTTTGGGATAATTTCAAAATTTTTTAAAAAATCGATTGGGGGCACACACCCCCCCCCATGCCTCCCGTGCCGGCGCCACTGAGTAAGCACTACTAATTAATTAGAGCTCCTCCGACTGGCATGACAGAAATATCTTCCTTTTGGCGTTATATAGTGTCCTTTGTAACTGCTTCTTTCATTAAAAAGGAAAACAAACAAGGAATAAACGATAACAAAAGAGGAAGACATAAATCAAACGTTACAGGCCTGTTAGTTTAACCAGTGTAGTGTGTAATGTAAGGGAGTCTGTGGTCAAGGGTTGTCGTTTAGATAATGGGTTACTGATTCTAAACCATAGAAATTAAAGTGGTTTCCTGCCTAATAGATCTTGCGTTAATAATTTACTGCGCTTTCTTGAAGATGTCTCTTTGTCTCTTGATTCTGGTCACAATGTTGATGTCATTTTACCTTGATTTTCACAAAGCATTCGATACAGTTCTACTAGGTAGACTTATTGAGGCCCTGAAGGTCAGTATGACATACTAATGAATTACGAATTTAACGTAGGGTTGCTTTAACTAACTCAACAATTTAGCCTGATCAAATTTGGTTTCTTTTGAAAACCAGTTAAGATGGAAAAACCGCACTGGCAGATTGCTCTTGGATGAAAACCCACCTTACTTACTTCAGTGGCACGCCAGCTGGGGGAGGTAGCCCTCTGGCACAACTTGAAAATCCCCCCCCCCCCTCCCAGCAGCCCCACTGGTGATCTGAGATTTGTTGAAAAAAATTTGAAATATCGGCTATAGCCGTTTAGTTGGAACTTAGAAGCCCGCAACAACTAAATTTCCAATGCAAATTTCTAATGCAAAATTTTTCGAGCGCTTGGCAATCTTTCCAAGTTTCTCGCGTAGGCGTTACATTTCACACGTGTATGTCTACAAGTATAGATATGGTACCCTAGGTAATCTATTGCACATGGAAGTGTGTGAGCATGTGTGTACCAGTGCACACAAAAGTTTATGTAATGCTAATTCATTATTCCCAGTGTTCAGTATATTTCAGTAGCCTAGCTATCAGGTGGGGCCATGGGCACGAACCTATGTGGGAGCTCCTCGAACAGTCATTTTACTCTTCAGAGAAAATGGACGGCGTCTCCCAAAGGCCCTAAAAGAATGTGATATGATATCCTGGTGTGTGCGGATATCCTAGTTTTTGCGCACTCTGTCAGAGAATAGGAAATGAATCGTGCAAAAACTAGTACTATTTCGGAAAGAATCGGTAAAAATTAAAGTTTTGCAGGATTGTCTGCAAATTATGGCGCGCTCCGCCCGTGGCACAGTTCGGGCGGGATTTCAAAACTTGGGCCAGATTCGTTCCGTCAGCCCTTCCCAAATTGAAAGGGTTTTTTACGCGCATGGCTGAGGGGCTGCATCTGCATGAACCCTTAAAAAAGGCACCAGAGGCATTGGGATAAATGTTATCCTACCAGTACCCCTTTTCCAGTTCTCTGAACCATAGACTCTTTGTTTATGAAACATGGCAGCAAAGGTTTGAAACATGTCAGTTGTGACAATGGAAAGCACGTTGCAATTAAGCAAGATTTACTTCCTTTCATTTCATTCAAGGAAGGAGTTTTTCATGTGAAATGGGTAAAAGACGGGAATTTTCGGCGCACTACGCGCGCATACGTGGTTTGTTTTCCCTTTCTCTACACATTTTTGACTTGAGTCGGTGCATGCAATGAATGTATATATAAGGGAAGAGAGCAATTTCACTGACACTGAGGAGAAATCGATGCCCCTGTTTTCGTGGCATTGTTTCAACGGACGCTTTAACATCTAGGTACACCATAACATCTAGGTACACCATAAATTCGAAACAATTCTCGAGACCCCAATTACAACCCCACACTTTTGCAGAGCTTAATATATATCTCGCCTCTGCTGTCCACGTTTCGGATTCAGAGGATATACTATTGACAGTCGGTCTCTAAAACGCTAGTTGGTCTCGTATTCGTTTGACACACGGCCCCTTTGTATATACTCCCCTGACAGTAACGGTACTCCTATAAGGTCCTCTAGGTACAGAGGAGGACACTGTGGATACATGAATCAAAGGACACTTACTTTAATACGTACAGATCCTCACAAATCGAGGTTCTGTTCGTATGTGGACAATTATTTCAGGTATTTTACACTGATTTTACATGATTGAAATTTCGACTAATCAAGACAGTTTCAGAGGTTCTGATCTAGACCTCTAAAGGCCACTAAATCGCTTATCTTCCAGGGGCTTTGCTCCTGTACCCCATCAAAGGGCCCTAGCATGCCACTGGACCCCACCCGTTGGCGCAAAGCGTTCACATATGTCTTAATTTGAACATAACATTAGCCCCCCATTTCAAACTCCAGTCCCCTTCAGCCCCTTCACAACGAAAATCCTGGCTACGTCACTGCCTCACACTGACCCGGACGGGGATTGAACCATGAACCTCCCGGTTGTCAAGCTTCATCGCTTCAATGACACTGCCTGTATCCACTCAGCCACAGCACCAGTGCAACTGCGTAAGTTAGGCATCCCGGGCAGATGGGCTGACTGGATCAATTCTTGGCTTCTTGGTAGATCTCAGAGAGTTGTTGTCAATGCTGATTTCTCGTCTTGGAAAGAAGTCACAAGTGGGGTACCACAGGGTTCTGTTCTTGGCCCACCTCTTTTCTTAATTTTCATCAATGATATTGATAGCTCTCTCAAATCTAGTATTAGTAAGTTTGCTGATGACACTAAGCTCTAGAGGAAAGTAAATGATTATAAGGGTGTTTCACTGTTGCAAAGGGACTTAGATCAGTTATGTTCATGGTGTCAGTCTTTCAATGCTGATAAATACAAAGTTCTTCATTTTGGACCTTAAAGTTTGATTTATGGTTATACCAAGTATTTTGAGTAATGTGACTTTAAAAAAAGATCTGGGTGTAGTAATTACAAAAAAATGATCTGAAGCCTTCAAGGCAGTGTACAGCTGTTGCTGCCATAGGGCAAATTGGATGCTTGGACTGATCAAGAGGAATTTCAGTACTTTTAGTAAACATATTGTTTTAAATTTGTACAAGCAGTTGGTTAGTCCACATCTTGATTATGCTGTGCAGGCTTGGAGCCCCTTTTATAAACCAGAAAGCCCAAAGGCTTAGTAATTCCTTGCCGAATGGGGATGCTTTGTTGCACTGAGGTTTATCCCTCAAATTTATCTTTCTTGACTACATCATTTTATGTTTTAACAATTTGACCTCTGCTGACCTCACATGACCTTTGAACCCCACCAAATAAAACAAAAAGAAAATCTGAAGTGTCTTGAAAGGGGTTCAACTCCAATGGATCTTGTATCTTGAAAATTCTTGGAAAATTTTGCTTTTTGACCTCTGGTGACCCTAGATGATGATCTTAGGAATACTTGGGATATTTTGCTGTTTGACCTCTGGTGACTCCTGATGACTATCTTGGGAATTCTTGGGAAATTTCACTTTTTGACCTCTGGTGACCCCATATCATGATCTTGGGAATTCTTAGGATATTTTCCTTTTTGACCTCTGGTGACCCCATATAACAACCTTGGGAATTCTTGGGAAATTTTGCTTTTGCTTTTTGGCCTCTGATAACTCCAGATGATGATCTTGGGAATTCTTGGGAAATGTTGATTTTTGACCCCAGTGACGCCAGATTACAATCTTGGGAATTCTTGGGATATTTTGCATTTTAACCTCTGGTGACCCCATATAACAAAATCTTGGGAATTCTTGGGAAATGTTGCTTTTTGACCCCAGTGACGCCAGATTACAATCTTGGGAATTCTTGGGATATTTTGCTTTTTGACCTCTGGTGACCCCATATAACAACCTTTGGGAATTCTTGGGAAATGTTGCTTTTTGACCCCAGTGATGCCAGATTACAATCTTAGGAATTCTTGGGAAATTTTGCTTTTTGACCTTTGGTAACCCAAGATGACCTTTGACCTTCACCAAAAACAATAGGGTTCTTCCTTACATCATGACAAATCTATAAACCAAATATGAAGTGTCGGTCATTCCTATCTTGAGATATCGTGATTACGAACTTTTCAGCTTTTTACCTCCAGTGACCTAAAATGACCTTTGACCTTCCCCAAAAAACAAAAGGCTTCTTCCTGTCAACATGACAAATCTATGTACCAAATAAGAAAAGTGTCGGTCATTGCTATCTGGAGATATCGTGTTTACAAGCCATTTACGAGGTTTTCGCAATTTAACCTCTGGTGACCTCAGATGACCTTTGACCTCTACCGAAAACAATAGGATTCTTCCTCTCAACATGATAAATCTATATAGGCTATTCCCATCTTGACAAATGGCGATTTCAAGGTTTTCGGTCTTTGACCTCTAGTGACCTCAAATGACCTTTGACCTCCACCAAAAACAATAGGATTCTTTCTCTCAACATGACAAGTCTATATACCAAATATGAAAACTGTCTGTCATTCCTACCTTGAGATATCGTGATTAACGAGCTTTTCGGCTTTTTAACTCCGGTGACCCCAAGTGACCTTTGACCTTCACCAAGAACAACAGGCCTCTTCCTCTCAACATGACAAATCTACATACCAAATATGAAAAGTGTCGGTCATCCCTATCTCGAGATATCACGATTACAAGGTTTTTTTGGTTTTTGACCTCTGGTGACCTCAGATGACCTTTGACCTCTACCAAAAACAATACGGTTCTTCCTCTCAACACAACAAATCCATACAGGCCACTCCTATCTTGAGATATCATGATTTCAAGGTTTTCGGTCTTTGACCTCTGGTGACCTCAAATGACCTTTGACCTCCACCAAAAACAATAGGATTCTTCCTCTCAAGATGACAAACCTATATATCAAATATGAAAAGTGTCCGTCATTCCTATCTTGAGATATCGCGATTACGAGCTTTCCGGCTTTTTACCTCTGGTGACCTCAAATGACCTTTGGCCTTCACCAAAAACAATAGGGTTCTTCCTCTCAACATGACAAATCTATATACCAAATATGAAAAGTGTCGGTCATCGCTATCTCGAGGTAGCGCGATTACAAGCCATTTACAAGGTTTTCGCAGTTTAACCTATGGTGACCTCAGATGACCTTTGACCTCTACCAAAAACAATAGGGTTCTTTCTCTTAACATGACAAATCTATATACCAAATATGAAAAGTGTCGGTCATCCCTATCTCGAGATAACGCGATTACAAGGTTTTCGGTTTTTGACCTCTGGTGACCTCCGATGACCTTCGATCTCTTCCAAAAACAATAGGGTTCTTCCTCTCAACATGACAAATCTATATACCAAATATGAAAAGTGTCGGTCAATCCTATCTTGAGATATCGCGATTACAAGCAGCGTCACAAACACACATACACACACACATAAATACACACACACACGACATCACCATCGCATACATTCCTTGCCTGCTTACGGCAAGGAATCAAAAAGGACAAGTTTCTTTTAGAGCAAGTTTAGAGGAGGGCCAATCGGCTTATTTTTGAAGCCCTCCCTTATCGCGATAGGTTCAAACTGGACTTACCACTCTTCAAAAGTTCAGAAGGATTAGGATATATGCTTCACGTTTTCAAATTCCTTTCTGGTAGGAATTATCTGTCTAATTGTATCTACTTAAATGTTTTTGCTAATTCCAGACGGTGTTCGAGCTCATTGTAAAAAGCTGGTGAAGTGTTTCTCTAAACTTGACATAAAAAAGTTTAGCCTCTCCAAGCACAGAGTTTTCAATAAGTGAAATAGTCCGCCTGAGTGGGTGGTTAATTCCACTGCAGTCCTTTCTGAGTGTAACTCACTTATCTGGAGCGAATCCAGGCCCCCGAACTTACAAAATATAACACACAAACGAACAAGTCAAAGGTGTAAAACACAAAACAATTCAAAACAGTGATAAAACAAAATGACGAATAAGTATAAAAGAAGACATCATCAAGACTTTGCAGAACATAGAACCAAGATTTAAGCAGGGTTAATAAAAAGAAAAGTAAAGACATTCAAATTATTAGACACGTAAAACGGCTGGGATTTGAGAGGATATCAATCGAAAGCCTAAAACATCTGCTTCAAGGTAAACATTGACAAGTTGTATTGTGACTGTGGTAGAATCTGATTGTAGTGGGCTTGTTGGGTCTTTGGTTTGAGTTTTGTTTTGGGTTTGGACTGCATGGTATCTTTTGGGGCTTTAGCCCTCCTTTGCCCTTTAACTTGTTATGTTTTATGTTACCGCCCTCTAAACTTCATCACCTCACATTTCTGATAATTTTCTCCCTTGTCATGACGTCATAAGCACAACTCATTCAAAGGCCATCATAATATGCTCAACTACTTACCAAAATACAAGAGGGAACATATTGAAGAATATTCAATGCAAGTGTACGGCAGGTGAACACTACATAAGACTGTATCTACTAGGGTGCTTGTGAAGTGAACAATTCAGATCTAGTAGCAGTGCAAGTGCACTCACCAGTTAAAAGTAGAACAATAGTATCAGGAGCTTTCAATCGGTTACTGTAACAAACAGGGTTGGCACATAATAGTAAATATACGAGGGTCACCTGATTGTAACTTTGTAAGTTGTGCTAAATGCGGGAAATCGGCCAAAATTCCCAAGATTTTCAGGCCAATTCACTGATTGACTCAATTTCCCAAGATATCCGACCCAATTTTCAAGTTCTCAAGCTGAGTCGTAAATTCCCAAGATCGTGGGAAAATTTCCAAGTGCTGACACCACTCACTGCTGCGCTTGTGGATTTAATTAAGGTAATGTCTAGCCCCATCGGCCACAAAGTTGATATCCAGCTTTTATCAATAGTTTTGTGCCTGTAAAGGCAATTACTTATAAAAGATAGGCCTGTATTTTAAGCGCTTAGGGCCTACCCTTCGCATATGGTTGTCCCGTAAATAATGTCCCCGGCTGTAGGAACTTGAATGGAATTAGGACCTACTTTTCGAAAGCCCATGCAATAGGCTACAGCTACCGTAATCCAACCTTCCCACACCAACACCCCTGCAACGTGAAGTCGATGAGTTGTTGGCCCGACTTTGGCTGGAATTTGGTCATTCAAAATAGTAACTGTTGTACAGCGCTTATCCTGCTCCAGTGGCGTAGCTAGACATTTTGTGTGTGTGTGTGTGGGGGGGGGGGGCAAAGCAAAAGAATTCCGACAGATTATTATCTTGATAGTTGTTCGAAATTCTGGGGACTTTTTTTTTTTGCTTTTCGGGCAGTTTTGAGACCGACTTTTGATTTTCACGTTGACATATCGGTGTGTAATTCTGCTTAAATGCATAAGAAGTGTTGTAAGTGTTTCAAATGACTTGTTTTTATTTATTTCCGACAGAGACTAGAAATTTCCGACAGAGGCCTTGTGGGGGGGGGGGCGACCGCCCCTGCCCCCCCCCTCTAGCTACGCCACTGTCCTGCTCCATGAACTGCCATTTATGGCTTGAAGTATTGTGCAGTGGTTTACTGTAACAGTGATCCTGACTTGCCTCCCCGACATAGGGGGAGGGGGCTACAAGTTTCCACATGAAGTCAGGAATATGGCAAGTGGAGGCCGGTACCATACATCAAAGACCAATCAAGACCATATATCTATATGACGTGGGGCATGATTGTTCATTTTTTTATAGGGATACATAGACGAATCTGTCTTCACTGAATTCCAAAATGTCTCGAGATGGCGGCTGGCCTCTAACGGTGGTAACACGCACTGTGGTCCTACGTGGTATCCACGTCTGTCCTACGAATTTTTCCGACCTCGATCCACAGAAACATGGCAATTGTCTACAAACTGTACATCACCTTAAAGAAGCAGCTAGGTATCGAAAATAGCGTTATTGGTCAAAAATGCTAAAGCAAAAAGCTATTTACCCCTGACATGTGCAAAAGACCATGAAAACTGGCAATACGTTTGCAGGCTTTAGTTCCAAAGTTTTTCCATACGGGTCAATTTTCTTCAGACGGTGGGCACTTTTATACGAAGCTCTAGATGGGACATGGTAAAATTTTTTTTTATTACGTACGTACATAATAATTATTAGGTACGTACGTAGTATTATTACGTACGTACGTGATATTATTACGTACGTACGTAATAATTATTACGTACGTACGTAGTATTATTACGTACGTACGTAATAATATTACGTACGTACGTAGTATTATTACGTACGTACGTGATATTATTACGTACGTACGTAATAGTTATCACGTACGTACGTAATAATTATTACGTACGTACGTAATAATTATCACGTTCGTAGGTCGTGGTACTTACTACGTACGAACGCAGATACAGCACTGTGGTAATCAGCCACTTATTATGAAGGGTTTTAAGGGATTAACTTGGACACTTCCATTGTGTTCCAAAGGCCTACATACAACAAGGTGGTGAACCGCAGGAAATACTAGGGTGTCAAATACTGTCCATGTAGATTGGTGGTACTAGTACATGCTGTCGAAGTGCTTGCACTTACTGTGCGCACCCTTGCCCAGGCTATACTCAGTACGGAGCGCCTGTGCATCAAACTCTCTTGAAGGTCCATTCAAGTTAAGCCAGTGAAGGATTATGTTATGGTTTGCATTGGGTTTCATAAATCCACTTATCTGCCCAGTAGGACTTAATGTTGGAATCAACCCTTACAATTAGCGAAGTGATTCTCAATCTTTCTGAGGGTGAGGGCTAAAATGCGTTACAATGGGCTGAGGCCGAGGGCTGCAAGGGATGATCTCAGGATTAGAGAGAGGACACTCTCGCCAAGGCGAAATTCATACGTAAGAGGTCGCTCAGCTGTATCTGTGTGTGTGGGGGGGGGGTTGCTTCGAAGATGAGCCGGGTCGTGGCAGTGTGCGGCTGTTACCGACCCGACAGCTACGCGATTTTAGTGTATAGTCAATGAAAAACATTGTGAATCAAGTGACAGAGCAGAAAACAAAATGGCAGCTCTCATGTGGACAGAAGAATAAGAGATGAAATTACTGGAGCTTTGACAGTCAGTACCATATCTTCATGACGCCTCTTTATACTGCCCTACCACTCTTTTCGGCTTAATTTCACTGTCAAAGTCTTCATTTAAAGAACGGGTAAAGCACTAAAGAAACAATAAACGCCGACGTATACGCAACGATTTGTTTGTTATACCTGCCATTTTTTGCGAGACGCGAGATCGAACAATCATGAGTTTGCAGGTGGCAGTCGGGTTCGTGTATAGTGTACGTGCGGCTAGATCCGACTGCAACCCGACGCAACTGGTCACAACTGCATGCAACTCGACGAGAAGTCGAGTCCTGTTGCATCTGATCGCAGCCGGGTCGGTGCAGTGTGCACCGGCCCTAAGCAATCTAGCACCACTTCTGGAGAACAAATTTAAAATGAGTCAAGTAGTGACTTCAAAATAAACGATTTTAAATGCATGTCAGCGTGGATTATTGCTCGTTATTTCAAATTTGCCAGGTTTTTTACTTGTCGAATATGATTCTTTTCCAAAACGTAAAATCAATTCAGGAGCCGCACCGACAGTGTCCAGGGGCCGCGTTTGAGAATCACTGTAGTAGCGCATCGAAAGTGCATGCACAGCGGCGGATACAAGGCCTCGCCTGGGAAATTTGAAAAAAGAAGTCTTGTATGTAATGTAGTAGGCTTTGGCTTTGGGGTGTCTTAAAATTGTAGAGTGAACATTTTCCTGCATTTTAATCTGTAGTAAACCGAGAAAAATTGGTGGCTAATGCCCATTGAGACTACCTTGTCTTTGTGCACGAGCGAAGCGCGCACAAAAGTAGACCTAAGTGACATAACTGGAAGGTAGTTGTATCGACATTTATTCCTGCTGAGGAGCATGTGTGGTTTTATGTAGCCCAATGCAAACCATAAATAAATCCGACGGACAAGCTGACACCCTTACACCCGAATCAGTATATTGTCAGTCCGAGTTGGGTAAAATTGTGAATTTTATTTCTGTGGTCTGCTTAGTGTCCATGCAATGCCATTTACAAATAATTTGATAACCCAGAGCCTCTGGGGACATTCCCTTTTGAAACCGCACTGGGGATTGTCTTTGGACCCCACCAGGGGCCCTTTGAAAGGTCCCTGCGCCAAGACGCTTTCATAATATCACTTTGTGCCAGCACGACTTCTTTAGCGAGGCTCAGTTCTTCATATCGATGTGCCCCTTCGGTGGAACATTTTGCCACCGAGTCCCCCCCCCCATTTCGAAAAATCTGGCGACACCATTGCGCAGGAGAAACGTGACTACTAAATTTGTTAATGACTGCTGTCTCTGGTTGTCTTTTTTCTTAGCCATTGGCTTAACTTGATTGAAACTTTAAGATATTTTGACCACAGGCTCTCGGTACTAGCAGGCTGGTGGTATTAGATAGCGTACACTCTTGGCAGACACTTACTAGCGCTCGGTACTAGTATAGAGGCTGGCCAAGGGTATACAGTAACCGCATAGCTTACACTCTTGACCAGCCTATACTAGTACCGAGTGCCTGTGAGTTAGACAACCTAAAACGGGTGGGGAACCTTTTTTCTCTGGCGGGCCGTTTTGAAGGTCATAATCTACTCGCGGGCAGCACATAGAGAGGGCGCAATAAGTTTTCCCACCAAGGGGACAAGCCAAGGGGCCCCAAACAGGCCCTAGTGGGGTCTAGGGGAAAAGTCTAGGCAAGAACTGGGACGCAGCCCCGAAAAGATCAGGGATTTGTTCTAATTTGTGGGCAATAGAATGCTCATTCACCATTATTAAATGACACAGAATGTGCAAGGATAAACAAGCCAGAAGTATCACAATATGATCGTTTGTCTTTTTACCTACGCGTGAAGTAATCATGAATGAGCGCAATTAGGTGCGCGCGAAGCACGCCGAAAAAAATTGCGTATTTTTGAACTGACTTTATTTTTTCCTCATTTACATTGCAAAATTGTCCACTTTCTGACTTTAAATTCACTCTTCGAAGAGACAGTTCTTAAGTCCCACAACCCCTTTCGAATCTACCTACACAAATGATAGTGTGATTCTGTACAATGTTATGTAGCCTAAAGTGTCACGCAAAGCTTCCATTACCTACTGAAGTACAGGGATTCGGCACCCGATTTACGCGTAACGAAACGGTTGGCATGTTACATCGAGCATACAGGGTTTAATATACTGGTAGTGTTCCACAGCAGATTTACGTGAATACACGAGAAGTGGTACTGCATAAGCGTACGGTAGGCCAAGAGATTATTATCAATTAGTTTAAGTGATTTTGAATTGTCATTTATGAATTGCCTCCAGGGCCGGATGAAATGGTCTCGCGGGCCGCATACGGCCCGCGGGCCGGAAGTTCCCCACCCCTGAGTTAAAAGGACAGTATTTAACACCGAGTAATTCCTGCGGTCAACCACCTTGTGATTGTATGAAGGTCAATTAGTGCACAATTAAAGTGTCCAGAATAATCTACCCTAAGATGAATCCTTACATAATAAATGGGCTTATTATCATAGCACTGTATCTACATTCGTATTAGAGTCACGTACTCAAGTGATAATTATTACGTACGTACGTAATAATTATCACGTACGTACGTAATAATATCACGTACGTACGTAATAATTATTGCGTACGTACGTAATAATTATTACGTACGTACGTGATAATTATTACGTACGTACGTAATAATTTTTTTTTTACCTTTCCTATCTAGAGCTTCGTACGAAGGCCCCCCCCCCCCCCCCCACCCGACGAATATCAAGCATGTTTGATATGCCCTATTCGGTAAAGACGAGGACCTACTGTCGAATGGCAAACGGGTTGGAAACAATATTTTGCGCACCTTGACCCAACCTGACTGCAACCAGACTGACTTTCAGTCGGGTCGCAGTCGGGTCAGTGCAGTGTGTGCTGCCCTTACGTGTCAGGCTGTAGGGCAAATATTTCTTGTTTAGCCATACCTACCCAAGATTGGGTATTTTGTTTCGTGTCCCATGTTGGTGACAGTCATATTTTATACACGGTGGCATCATAGTTATGTCTATATAAATATAATGGTGACATTTAGCCTGTGCAGTGGTGAATTACGGAGTGTGGTATTTGTAGTTTGAAGCAAGAGTATATGCCTTAATTGCTGCGTGGAGTAATTGTACAATTCCTGAACGTATCTTGTTAAACGTGTGTTGATTGATCCCTGAAATTAAAATCTCTGCAAGTTACCTTTTAATACTTGTAGAAACTAAATCAACTGATCAAATGTAAACGCTGCCTGGCATCACCTAACAATGTTTTTGTGACGGTTTTACACGCGCTCCCTCTTTCCACAACTCTGATACATGAAATAGAGTCGTTTCATCAACTTTAAGGGTTTCTTTTCGAAATTCTGGAATGCGGCCCTTGGCCTCATCCCATCTTCTCTGTCTGACCAGAAAATCTGTAATCGAGAACAACTGATCGAGAGCTTACTAGCCACTAGCGCAGGACAAGTGCGACCCGTATCTTCCGTGAAAAGGGTCTGGTTTGTCGCAACCTTCTTCGTGGGATGGCAATTGTGTATCGTCGTGTATCGCAGACCTCTGCATGAAAACATCGAAATGATCATACTGGTCACTCAAGCATGCTAGAAACAGAATTTTAGACAGGGGTAAGGGCGAGAGAAATGACCCTCCTTCGGGAAGACTTCCCCTCAGGGAAATGCCAGTTTCGTTGGGGGCGTAAAATTTATGATAAAGTAAGTAATCCCCCAACAAGGACCAGCCGACTGACGAGTTTCTTCAATTTGCTCTAAAGAAGGGCAGACTCTTAATGAAAACCTAAATTTTCAATTTGTTTTCAAAGGGAATGCCCAAAATTTTCGCACTGCCCATCCTTTCGGCAACCCGTCACTTTTTTTTGGGGGGGGGGTTTCCATTTTACCCTCCCGTTGGGGAGATAAGCCACCCTCTCGGGAAAATCCTTTCGCCACACGAAATTGTTGACACAAATTTGTGGTTCAAAGTTCGAGTTCCAGCCATCTAGGGCGTCTGGAAAGCCATGGTCGGGCTGAGGTCGGGCGGGTCCCGTAGGATGCTGTAAGGTTGCAGGTTGCCCTCTTAAAAAAACTTTCTTAAGAAAATTTCGTTCCTTTAAAACTCTGCCCCTATTTGCCACAGATACAGCTGAGAGACCTCTTACGTATGAATTTCGCCTTTGCGAGAGTGTCCTCTCTCTAATACTGAGATCATCTCTTGCAGCCCTCGGCCTCAGCCCATTGTAACGCATTTTGGCCCTGACCCTCAGACAGTTTGAGAATCACTTCGCTAATTGTAAGGGTTATTTCCAACATTAACTCCTACTGGGCAGAAAAGTGGATTTATGTAGCCCAATGCAAACATAACATAATCCGCCAGATACACTGACCCCCAGCCCGAATCAGTTTATTGTCAGTCCAAATTAGGTAAAGTTGTGAATTTTATTTTGTGGTCTGCTTACTTTCCATGTAATGCTATTTGCAGATAACAAAATAAGAAGGGGGACTTTCCCCTTGTACCCTCACCGGGGTCTTCTCCTTGGATCCCACCAGGACCATACGAAGGGCCCTGGGCCCCAACGCCTTCAGACGAAGGAACCACTTTGTGTTACCACAACTCCTTCAAGGCGGCTCAGTCCCTCATGTTAGTGTGTCCCTTTGGTGGAACATTATGCCACCCAGTGGCCCCACTTCAAAAAGTTTGACGACGCCTCTGAGCTGAAGGTACCTGACCGCTTCCTTTTTTAGGGACTGATGACTCAAAGGGCCCTTTTTTTTAGTCACTGGCTTAACTTAAATGGACCTTCAAGAGAGTTTCGTGCACAGGCGCTCCGTACTGAGTATAGGCTGGGCAAGGGTGCGTATAGTAACTGCAAGCACTTCGACAGCATATACTAGTACCGCCAATCTACATGGACAGTATTTGACACCCCAGTAATTTCCTGCGGTTCACCACATTGTTGTTGTATGTAGGCCTGTAGTACACAATTGAAGTGTCAAAGTTAATCCTTTAAAACCCTTTATAATAAATGTGCTGATTACCATAGTGCTGTATCTGCGTTCGTACATAGAAAGTACCACGACCTACGAAAGTGATAATTATTACGTACGTACGTAATAATTATTACGTACGTACGTGATAATTATCACGTACGTACGTAATAATACTACGTACGTACGTAATAATTATTACGTACGTACGTAATAAAAAAATTTTACCATGTCCTATCTAGAGCTTCGTACTTTTACCTTCAATAGCAAAATTTCTCAGGAAAGAGATTCCCAGCTCCCCCGTTTGTTCCAGCTAGTGTACATGCATGTTTTATATTTAGACTGACATTATAGTATTTTGTAAGCTGTGGTGTCATTAAAGCTTCCCAGAATGCTACAAGTATTATATAATCACGACTGCCACATCAAATCAGTTTTTTTCAGCTTTGCCCAGAGGGGTAGTGAAACCCATGACCATTAGGACAAATCCTCTAGGGCAGAGACATCTAAGATGAAGAGAAAAAGAGGTACCAGAAGGCAGAGAGAATGGCTACCACACAGTCCGTGACACCGAGGCTATTCTGGGGAACACACCCTGCTCGCACCTGGAGGGAGGCCAACGAGTCCCCATCGGGGCCTGGAGAGCAGCACACTCCCGTAACTATCTGGCCAAGAACTCCGGCTACGGGGACTGACTCCAGTCCACCAGGCTAGGAACCGGACCAAGAGTTTATATCCTCTTACCCGTCGGATCCCACTGGAAAGGGTTATTTATTACGAAAATTATACCCTCCTCCCCTCTTAGAAAGTTGCCAACATAAGAAATAAAAATAATTCTGTAGACCCCCAAATAACCCCCATAAACTTTAGGGGGCGATTTTTCCAATCTGTTTGAAAGAGGTCCCTTCCCCGAATTGGTACCTCATTGGGAATAGCTGAAGAGTACTGGACTCCTATCAGATGAGCATTTTTGTCTTTTGCTTTTTTGACCATTTGGTGCATAATCATCTATTCATCTGATCGTAATAACTATAGCTCGCCTATTCCGCGAATGCAGAGTGGGCGCCTGACACTGCATAATACTTTACACTGCAGTGCCATTAAAATGCTTGTTCAATACTGATCTTGTTTTCATGATGTCAGGAATTCACTTCTGACGTAGTTTGCTTTCAATTTTTTTTTGGGGGGGGGGGGCTGAGGACCTTTCTTCTCGGTCGTCTCATTATCACGGAAAAAGCAATACTATAATTGCAAAAGTGACGATATACTGCAGTTTGTACAATGAGTTGTCCAATGATATAATACTTCTGAGACGAGTTTCATCAGCTTGTCTGAGTGTTAGATATTGGGTGTTGTCGTCATTTAGACTGAATTATTACGAAATACGTTTAGGTAATACAATAACCCTGTAATTGTTGACCTGGAAGTCCGCCACTTACATAGTTTACTTGTGGTTCTGAAATGCAGTTTTTAGTGTGAGTTTTATGTTAATTGAATTTACTTTATTTAGCTTTAAATTGGGAAGAGGTGACAAACTTAGCCGGACCATCCAAAGTAACGTTGTGATAATCTGTTGCGCATATCAACTACCTTGTGACTGCTAGTAGAAGTGGAAGAACACTTCTCTTATAGCTGGAGAAGCACTTTCACCTAAATAGAAGCACTCCTGTGCTTTTAAATTATTCTTTTCAACAATCTAATTTGCTTCGATTAAATTCTTTCAGACTGGGGTCAGGTGCCTATCCAAGAAATTTGACATGGTTGGGGGTACGTGTGACATCCCTTACTCAAAATCCATATATGGCCCATATATTGGATTTCATATCTGGCCCATATCTGGGCCAGATATGGAATTCATATCTGGCTTGTACAAGAATTGGGCAGATATAACTTGATAAAATATAAAGGCCATATATGGCCATATATGGCCCAGGTAAAGTTTCACTTTTATATGGCCCAGATATGCCCCATATATGGCTACTCCATTTCTGGCCCATATATGGAAAATCCGGGCATATATGCCACATATAAAGAGATTTATATCTGGCCCATATCTGTGCCATATATGACCCATATAAAACTTTATATGGTTCACTCTTTATATCGCCCATATCTGGCCCATATATGGAAATTTATATCTGGCCCATATCTGCACCAGATATGGAATTTATATCAGATCGGATAAAAAGTTAGGCAGATATAACACAGATCTAAACCAGAACCAGATCTAAACCATATATGGCCAGATAAAGTTCTATCTGGATCAAGCCTTTATATGGCACAGATCTGCTCTAGTTATGAATCATAGTTAGGACTTATAGTCCACACTCCTCATGGAGACTTTGAACACCAGAAAACAATGTTCAAGTGCTCCATGAATTAGAATTTAATGTAAGTATTAGGTTGAATTGACTTAAGTACATAAATTCAACTTATTTCATAACAGTGAACAGAAAAATGCCTTGAAATTTCCTATTTTATGTAATCACAGTGATATGGGCTTCTTATTTTAAACTTAATTACGTATTTGACTCTAAATTTTGTTTACTGCGTGGTGCATATTTTACTTTCAACTTCCTAAATCATGAAAAATGTAGGTTTAGATACAAGCTCCGCCCAAATATGCAAATTATTTGCCTAAGTTCACTTAGTACACTGCGGTATTAACAGAAGTGTAGCCACTAAATAACTGCAATGTCTGGGAAGGTGATGCTGTATCCAAAACATGTCTTAGTTTGTAACAAGCATAATCCAAGAATCAAATCAAATAAATAATAAAACAAACTAACACAATGCTCATTTGCATATCTAGCATATCAAGTTATATCTGGCTTGATATGGCCATATAAAACTTTATTTGCATATCTGGAATGGCATTGTATCAAGTTATATCTGGCTTGATATGGCCATATCAAACTTTATATACATATCTGGAACACGATTATATCAAGTTATATCTGGCTTTATATGGCCATATCAAACTTTATATACATATCTGGATCATGATTATATCAAGTTATATCTGGCTTGATATGGCCATATCAAACTTAATATACATATCTGGATTACAGTTCTATCAAGTTATATCTGGCTTCATATGGCCATATCAAACTTAATATGCATATCTGGGTTATGTTTTAATCAAGTTATATCTGGCTTGATATGGCCATATCAAACTTTATATACATATCTGGATCACGATTATATCAAGTTGTATCTGGCTTGATATGGCCATATCAAACTTTATATACATATCTGGATCACCATTTTATCAAGTTATATCTGGCTTTATATGGCCATATCAAACTTTATATACATATCTGGATCACAGTTTTATCAAGTTATATCTGGCTTGATATGGCCATATCAAACTTTATATACATATCTGGATCACGATTATATCAAGTTATATCTGGCTTTATATGGTCATATCAAGCTTAATATGCATATCTGGGTTATGTTTTAATCAAGTTATATCTGGCTTTATATGGCCATATCAAACTTTATATACATATCTGGATCACCATTTTATCAAGTTATATCTGGCTTTATATGGCCATATCAAACTTCATATACATATCTGGATCATGGTTATATCAAGTTATATCTGGCTTTATATGGCCATATCAAACTTAATATGCATATCTGGGTTATGTTTTAATCAAGTTATATCTGGCTTTATATGGCCATATCAAACTTTATATACATATCTGGATCACAGTTTTATCAAGTTATATCTGGCTTTATATGGCCATATCAAACTTTATATACATATCTGGATCACGATTATATCAAGTTATATCTGGCTTTATATGGCCATATCAAACTTTACATGCATATCTGGGTTGTGTTTTAATCAAGTTATATATGGCTTTATATGGCCATATAAAGTCTTTAATCAACCAGATATTTCCAGATATAAAGCCAGATATGGAATTTGAGTAAGGGATGCAAATTACAAGGATCTCAATTTCGAGATAGATGTGGTCGCCTCCTAAGCGTGTAGACCAGTGACTCTAAGTTCAACCAGGGATTTGTTATTTGGATAACAACTCTCTGGTTGAACACTTTTTCATCTTACTATACACCCTGCGTACTCTATTACGTAACCCTCATAACTGGCACATCCCACTTGCCTGATGAGATTAAAAGCATGTTCTGGTGACCAGATTTGATGTTTAAAAAAAAAAACAGAAAAATTTTCTGTGTTAGGCAGTGAAAACACCATCTCAATAGCATCTTGCATTTGGAAGATACAAATTTTTGAAGAAATGCTTCATTTTCAGCTTCCGCAGTGCATGACGGGAAATCTGTGATGTCATCTGGGCAAATTGATTAGATGTAGCTTTTGTATTTCTTTATAATGTTGATATCACTATATTGAATATTTCATAACTTTATTTGCTGTACCATAATTATGGAACAGTTTAACACTATATCCACACGGAAAAGCATCTAAACATTCCAACAGTATCAAATTTCAAGGACAAACAAGGTATCCAATTATAAAGAATAACAAGAGGAATCTGAGGCAATTTGCCCACTTGGGATCACGTTCTGAGGCCTTGGGGAAACATGGAGGTATTTCTTATTAAAAGTAACCAATTTTTATAAAGGGATATCTTAAGTTAGGAAACGAGTTTTGGTATGGGGTTTGGGATGACATGTAATGAAATTTTTTTGTCTTTCATATAAGACCCCTACAAAATGCCACCCAGACAATGCCTTTAACATACTTATTCCTTCCTTGTGCATCACCTTAAAGGCAAATATTGCGTTTGAAAAAATACCACGACGTGACTCTAATTTAATCCCATTGTGGTCTTTTACCCTTTCCAAACATGGAAAACAAATAACTTGCAACAGATCAACACTAACCTCACCAAATATGGAAAGAAAGAAGCACTAATTTTTGTATCTAACGGGCTCATTATAAAACGATAAGCCTCGCCCACACTATGCAACGTTCGTAATACTGCACATTCATTTAGGAAGAGTGGTCATGTCAGGTCATATATGCATGCACCCATTACGCAATACGTGTTGACCTTCTTTACCGTAATTCCAACGACCTTGCTCACAACAAACTACCACCATACCACAGTTTCTGTACAGGATATTGGAATTCAAAACTCATACATGGAAACGCAGCGTCATCTCCCTGGTTCACCGTGAGTGTGCGTTATTAGTGTTACAGGAGAGTCACAACAAACGTGTTAATTTATGTGCGAAAGACTTGTAGGCCCTGCATATTTCTTTTGGTCTGGACAAGTGGCAACCACTGGCATCACAGGTTCGTAAAATTTTCGTTTTGTACCATTGTCGAAGCACCAACAGTCTCTTTTACATCCGACTGTTTCGAAAGTAAATCAAACCTGCTAAGGCCCAAGGGCTGCAATTCGAATTACAAAATACTTGAAACTTTGAGTATAGTATACCAGAGAGATGATAAGTCCATGGCACCTACTGTAATATAACGGTAGTTCCGTTAGGATGTCAAATAGAAACTCCCTGGTTCAATAATATAGACATAATGCAGTAATGATTCCCACTAATGTACTGTACTGTACTTAGTTCGTATTTTCCGAACTTTTTGTACATGCTGCAGAAGGCGTTTGTTATTGTCTGACGTAATGTGATAGAAATGATTTGATTGGTGGATTTCAAATCAGAGGTGATGAAGGTGTGGTTTGGCATGCATAAATGTTGGGTGAACAAACCTATTAATTGTTACAGAAAGGTTAATTACTCGTTAATTAGTGCTCGGAGGGTAGAATGTTTTTCTTAGTTTCCTCTCTTTCCTTGAACGGGACCCGATCGCAAGGATCGAACGAGGAAAGTTTCAGTAAAATGCCAGACAAACGCAATATTTCCCTTTAAACAGTCACGGTACATAACAGCGATTACAGCTGTTTTGCTAAGGTCACTTCATTTCAAGGAGGAAATTCTGAAATGAGCTTAACAGGAAGAAGGATCAGGAAGCTGGGAGACTTCCAGCTCCCTGGGAGGATGCACTTCAGAGAGGAGCGTTGAGCAGGGCTTTAATTAATAATAGCACGTTGTAGTAATAGGTGCAGATCCAGAAATTTTCGAGTGGGGATTATTGGCACTCAAGTGCACCGAAGGAGCACCATGAGCAAAGGCGAGTTTCACTCGTAGGGTCCAGACACCTCAGTTTGGCCCCTAGTGGGGTCCAAAAGCGGAGGCCCGGTGGGGTTTTCAGGGGAAAGCCCCGGAAGCTCTTGCAATATTACAAATCAAGAAGGCAGAAAATTGGCTTCAGTTACTACTTTGGTAAGGAGGTTTTATATCATTTCATATTTTATAAAATTCTATGTTAAAGGCTGATTTCATGTCATTATAAGCCCCCTGGTGAGGTCCAGGGTCTGATCTGAGGTTATTTCAAATTCAGACGCTAGCATGAAGTGCGAAATGTTCATTTACTTTTCAGAAAATGGTTCTTATAATAATAAATGTTCTATTTTCGTTATGAGATTAGTCGGGTACTCACGATGCGCGCCGAAATTTCTCACTTACACTTCCCTTTCGGCAATTTAAAACTTGTATTCAAGCAGTGCTTTGGACACTTCAATTTTCTAAAAAAATAAGTTTGTCAGGAAGATAAGCCTGATTTATCAATCCTTTGTTCCCCACAAGAAAACTCTAGTTTCCTTCAAATATGCATTTTTTTAAAAACAAGTGGAAGCACATCCACGGCTTTGCAAGTTGCACATTTTGCTCCTGCACACACTCTAAAAACTCAAGTGCTGATTTGACACCACTTTCAGGGGTCACATCAGCACCATAAGTGTTGTTTCAGCACTTTCACAGGCTGGTGCGAATTCAACAGCACTTTTGTGGTGCTGAAAGTTGTAAAAGTAATTTTTAAAAAAGTAAAAAAAAGTAAATTTTAAAAAATTACAGAAGAGTTGGCGGAGGTAATTTATGTAGACAAAATATTACAAAATACCACATTACTAGAATAGATGGTATATATCTGCATTTGACTTTATTTAGGTATTATTACCTTATTATTTACAGTGCTTGAAAATATATTTACAACAAACAATATGGTATGTTTTACGATTTTAATGTTATTAGAAATACAGTATATTGAGGGATGACAGGGTGAAAGTAGAAAATCTTCCAAAATGTATACCGGCACGTGTTTAATATGAAAATATCTGATATTGTTGCAATCGTTTGTTGTCCTTAAAGTTTGATGTAGAGGTACAGTGGCGTAACCGGGGGGGACAGGGGGGCGAGTTGCCCCCTCAGGAAAAATCTTGGGGGAAATTTTGAAAGTGAATATATGGTGAAATTTGCGCATGATCTGGTAAAATTTTATATTTCTCAACCAGTACACTTTACTTATCTAAAAGTATATGTCCAGGCACGTACGCAGCTTTTTCAGTGGGGAGGTTCGATTTTACGCTAAGCGGAACAAAAATTTTCCGCGCGCTTGGCGCGCAGTATATGACCCTTCTCAACTGGTATTTTGTATTTCCAAAATCTGAAGACCTTTTTTTTTTTGTTTTTTCGTTTTTAACCCTTTTAGAGGCCTATTTTGTGTCCCCGACGAAGTGGGAAAGTTTTTTTTTCGGGCCTTCGGGCGGAACTCATAATGTCCGGGGCGGAACTCCAAGTCGTGCTGGGGGTTCGGACGAACCCCCTCCCCCCGATACGGGCCTGATGCCACACTGGCACAACCAGTCCTCATTAAGGTTTTCAGAGATGGAATGATGACACCATGCTTATAGTTGTACTAGTTATGTTTTACCATCTGTTTTATACAGCATGGGATCTCTGGACCTCTGACAAGGGACTCTGTCCTTTTACTGTATACTTCCAATGTTTCTTGATAATTAAAGCAGCAGCATTGTGGTATATGCAGTTTGTTAGAATGGGTCAGTGGTCAAGTGCTATACTCTGCTACAAGGGCAGGTCCTCGTAAAATTTGGACTGATTGTGGTGAATGTGGTGAACTGATGAAGGGAAAGGTGTACCAGGTTTCACTTAATTACTGTACTTCACCCATTGTGATTCTGATCTACCAGTAGGACTCAAGAAAAATTCACCAAGACAAGCAAGATAAAAAAGCTTCCTAAAAACATAGGAATTCTTGGTGATGTATTCAGTTTACATTTAGCACCAAATGTGGCACCATTTTGCATCTAGCCCACCTTATATGAGCAAAAATTTTCCAAAGGGGAGGGGGAACCCCCTCCCCTTAGACCCCTCCCCCAGGAAGGCGATCAGTCACATCAGCCAGGTCAGAGGAAAGCACCCGGACAAAATTTGGACCTGCGGCGAACACTGATTATTAGGGAGCTGATCACTAATTGGGGGAAATCTTGGTGCTCTTGCCCCCCCTGACAAAAACCTGGCTACGCCACTGTAGAGGTATGACGGTCGAGAGGTTGGTCAGTTAAGTTTGTTTTCTTTTCGGGGACGTAGCGCCCTTGGGGAGCAGACTCCCTCGTGATTAACGTTTACCAGGCGCGGTTTACGGGGGGGGGGGCTTAGGGGACTCAAGCCCCCCCCCCAAAAAAAAAGAAATTTCCGAGGTTGTGTGTTATCTTCATGCTATATTTGCGTGTATTGAGAAAAACAAAATTGTCCAATACATTTGTGCACATCTTAGTCCAGTGGATTTAGTTTCTCAAATGTGTCATGCAAGATAGGCATGTGATCACGTTTCTTGTATCCACGTCCACGTACGTACACCGTTGTTTTGACTGCATTTAGTACAACCACGCTTCGCCTTAAGTACTGTATTACGACGGTAGGCATTGTGCGGGCGCCTACCAGCTTACCCAGCTGCATTCTTACGTTCGACGCCAGTCACAGGGGCGTAAATACAGGTGTGTATGGGGGGAGGGCGTGAAAATCAAAAGTCGGTCTCTGAGCGCCAAAAGTCGGTCTCAAATCCAGTGATTGCTCAAATCCAGTTCAGTATGCCTTTGTAAGAGTAGACCAGACATGAACAACATTTGATACCTTACTCAAATTGAAATTCCGGCAGAGATGAAGTAAAAGTGAAAAGATTGCCCTAATTTTCTACTGAGTTCCCGAATTTTTGATCGAATGCCCGAAAAATGTGCACAAATTTTCGCGCGCTTCGCGCGCCTGTAGTGGTTTAGTGGTCTATTTCATGCACCTGAACTGCAACGGATTTCTGGCAACTTTTTGAGAAGTTCGTTCAAAAACTTTTCTGGACCCCAAACTGTAAGAGTCCCATACGCCTATGATTATTACTATCAGTGGCGTACGCAGGGAGGCCATGCCCCCTCCCTGATGCCAATTTTTTTTAGTTCCTAAAATACGTAAATTTTTTTAACACAAATTCTGCTTCAAAATGTAGCGTATGTGGCACCAAATTGCATCTAAGTACATCTAATTTTTCAAAAATTTTCAAAGGGGAGGGACACCCCCTCCCCTTAGACCCTTCCCCCAGGCCGGCGATCACACAACATACTGCATGCCCCCCCCCCCCGCCGTGAGAGAAATCCTGGGTACGCCACTGATGGAGTCCTCCTTAGCATCATTCCCCAATGTCGCTACTGATAATGACAGAAAATTTTATTCTTCCGTTTCAATCCCCTCCTAAGCCCCCCCCCCCCCAAAAAAAAAATCTCGGTCTAGAACCGCGCCTGACGTTTGCGTGTCGCCTCTTGGCTATTCGCCAGAGAGTCGAGGGGACTTCAGAAAAAGTATCTCGGTCTAAAGGTCAAAAACTTGGTCACGTCAATCTTTTGTTCCTTCGGGGTACATAGCTCCTTTGGGGAGCAAAACTCTTTCGGGGGTAACGTTTGGTTTTACCCCGGCTTCGGCTCTTCGCCAGAGGGTTGAGGGGACTTTGGAAAAAAGTATCTAGGCCTAAAGTAGAATATACTATCAACAAACGGTTTCTCTTTGAAGGCATTCATTGTTGTCTCGGCGTTTTGGCTATAAGATCATGTGTACACCTTTTCTTTTCAGCGAGTTGAGAACAGGTCAACGCATGGCAGACCCTTGATGTAGAGGTCTGAAGGTCAAGAGGTTGGTCATATTAAGTTTTAGTGTCCTTTGGGGACGTAACTCCTTTGGGGCAGAACTCCTTCGGGGTATTAAATTGGTTTTCCCCCTTTGGCTCTTCGCCAAAGAGTCGAGAAGATTTTGGAAAAAGTTCCGCTCTTAGTAAAAAGGCTCTGCACAACGATAGGAGTGTGCAGGTGACCACATTGCCACCGCATTAAGAAACTAAATAACGCGCAATCATATTAAAACAAACAAAACGAAAACAAACAAAAAAATATACAGTGGTTGTTGTGAAATATACCTTTAGCACTTTTAAAGACTGACAAAAATAGCATTTGTACAAGTGTTATCTGTAGCACTCCGGGTGCTGTTGGCTATAGTACTATATAAGAGCTACGAAATCAATAGGATTCTTCCTCTCAATATGATAAAAGTGTATACCCAAGTATGAAGATTGCCTATCATTGCTATCTTGAGATATCGTGTTTACAAGCAGATTTTAAGAATTTCGTATTTCACCTCAGGTGACCTCAGATAACCTTTGACATTTACCAAAATCAATAGTATTTCTTTTATTATAACGCATCCACATGCTTCCTACCTAGAGATATCTTGTTTGCAAGGTTTTCGTTTCCTTACCTCTGGTGCCCTCACATGACCCCCTGGCCTCCACCAAAAAATACAGGGATTTTTCTCTTAATATAATAATTCTATATCCCGAGTAGAAAATTATCTATCATTGCTATGTTGAGATATCGTGTTTACAAGTCAAGCGTCACAAACACACACATGTACACACACACGCACACACATACACAAAGTCGCCCGCGCGATTGCAAAGATTCTTTTTGCTTTCCGTAAGGAATTAAACATCATTAAAAATCCAAAAAATAATCGCAATTCCCATAATATTGACCAGTTTACAAGGTATTGTTATTTCACACTTGTATTATGAATAAACATGAACTAAATATGCAAATTTGTGACGCCGAAAGAGGGAATTACCAAATATGGCAAATATTAGCATTTGTTTTTCCAACCTTCATCTCAAGGCCACTTGTAGCATTGTTATCTCTTGAGGGATTTATTATGAAAGTTAAAATTGTTTTCTTGAAAAATATTGATGTTACTCACCAAACTGTAAACTATCGGAGCCTGAGTAATTCAGAGATAATTTATGTAGGGTTAAGAAAAAAAATGTTAACACCGTGCAATACTCTACATCATTATTTTTGCATAGGCAATGAACCCATCAAATTTTGAAGAGGTATATCTTGAGAAAGGAAAACGATAGTCAAATAACTCCTACGGATCTGTCATTAAATCTTTCAGTTCCAGAAAGACAATGTGCCAGTCCGTTTAACCAGTTCCAGCCACTCTCACAAAGGGATATTCTTTAAGTCATAAAGAGCTCCAAAATGAAGTCGTGTAGGCTGGATCCATTGCCCGAAATCCTAGCTGCACAGATCTTAGATATCATCATATTGCCAATCACCGTAACCTCACTTGTCCTTGACGTCAGGTATTTTCCCTTCAAATTGTAAACTCGCCTTTGTTTCTCCACTTTTGAAAAAGTCACACCTTGCTCCAGAAGAGATGAAGAACTATCGCCCTATCTCTAATCTGTCCTTTCTAGGTAAAGTTATTGAGAGGAGTGCCATGAATCAGTTCACAACTAACCTCTCTGACAACAACTTATTTTCGTCATCCCAATCCGCATATAGACAATACCACAGCACGCAAACTGCCTTAATCCGTGTAGCAGATGACCTCTCATTGGCTCTTGATAACACAAGTGAAGCTATCCCTGTGCTTCTGGACCTTACAGCAGCATTTAATACTATAGACCACACAGTACTTCTTGACCGTTTAATAGTAAGATATGGAGTTGACAGTTCGTCTTTTGCCTGGTTTTCTTCTTACTAAAAGGGAATAAAACAAGTAATCAAAATCAATGATAATAGCTCATGTGCTTTCATGTGTCATGTAAGTGGGCGACACTCAGCTGTATATTACAATGATATCCCAAGATGGAGAATTAACTGTCAAGAAAATCGAAGATTGTATCCGCCATATCAAGGGATGGATGGTAGCCAATTTCCTCATCTTAAATGACAGTTAGACAGAAGTGCTACATGCCACATCTAAGTTTTCAAATACCCCTCCGATTACTCATTTAATTGTAGGTGTCTCTCTAGTCCAGTCGACACAGTCTGCTCGCAATCTAGGAGCTATTTTTGACGCCAACTTAAATATCAATATCATATAGTGAAGAGTCCTTTGCCTTGAGAAAAATCAGTAATATCCGGAAATACCGTGATAAACCAACAACCGAAAAACTAGTTCACGCATTTGTTACATCCAGGCAGGGGCGTAGCCAAGGGGGGAGGGGGCGAAAGCAGCCGCCCCCAGCATATTTTTGTATTTTTTAATGGTTTTTATATTCTAGTAACTCAAAATAACAAATGTTTACATGCAACTTACAAGGCCTGGGAAGTGCCATTTCCAGCGATCTGGGAGATATTTTCGGCCAAATTTCCTTGGCGCTTCGCGCCAACCTATGGTGGGGCTACGCTTAGTTTGACTCCAGAATTAGCCCCCTCTCTCCTTGGCAATTCCTGGCTACGCGCCTGCATCCAGTTTAGACGATAACAACGGACTCCTCATTGGTCTACGGCAAAAAGATATCTCTTAACTTCAACGAATTCAAAATTCTGCAGTTCGACGAGCCTCCCTCACCGGAAAAGGGGAGCACATCACACCAGTTATTCGTTACCCTTATTGGCTGCCTGTCAATCACAGGATTACTTACAAAATTCTTATACTCACCTTTAAAATTATGAATCATATGCCGTCAGACTATCTGTCTGAACTGATAACTCCTTACACCCCTCTCGTGTACTGCGTTCATCTTTGGAAGATCTCTTACAAACTCCTTCTTCTAGAAACACCTTCGGTCAAAGGGCTTTTTCAATTGCTGCTCTCCGTCTTTGAAACCATATTTCCGGTCGCATCCGGCGTTCTACGACTCTTGATCAGTTCAAAACCTATCTTAAATGTTACTTGTTTAAAATAGCCTTTTCTAACTTTTTCTTGTCAAGCGCATTGAGATGTTTTTAATATATAAGAACTTCATAGTCATCATCGTCATCACCGCCGTCACCATCGCCGTCGCCGTCGCCGTCGTCGTCGTCATCGTCATCGTCATCGTCATCATCATCATCGGGGCATTCTATCTAGGGCTGTGAACGTAACGTGTACATATTCATTGTTGCCATGGGGGTTGTTCCATTATTTTCAGGGACATTTGTTATTTTGGGCGGAAAAACGGGTTTTGCGATTAATCGCGGGTGACTTTGTACTAAACGCTTACTACACATGCGATCGTTTAGCGATTAATCGGTGCACAGCCACAGTCCTAATTCTATCCTTTAACCGCCAAGTGAAAACAGTTCTCTTTTGTGGCATGTCACCACAACTTTAAGTGTTCGACTAATCGAAGTAATGCTATCGCAACAGCCGGTTTGGCGAGACGTTTCGAGATTTTTTCCTTTCGGTTACGATTTCTTGGCGGTCCTAAGAGGCAAGGACCTGAAGTTTGGTGGGGATTTGGAACGTGACACGTAAACTTTACCTGTAGAAATGTATGCTGATCGATGGTTATTTGGAGTATCCATAATTTCCATTCCATGATCTACCAGAGGTTGTAATAACTGTGCTCGAAACTTCACACGGTCGTTCATACAATGTTCATGCACAAAGCTTGTTTGGGAATAATCGATATGACCCTAGTCGATGTTTTAGGGGGCAATATTAATCTAAAATCAACGGTTCCCGGAAATTGGGAGAAATTGCTCCAAATTAAAACAAAAAATAAAAAAATAAATAAAAAATAATTTCAGTTGTTTTTAATATTTGTCAGTAATGCATTCTTAAGACGTCTGTTCATTTCATCAAAGTATGTTTGAGACAACTCGAAATAACATTACCTTCTTTTCGTCCAAAGTAGGCCCTAATCAATTCTGCTCAGCGCTAAAATTTGTTTGGCGTTTTGCAAGCCAGTGGCGTAGCCGGGGGGGGGGGGACAGGGGGGCGAGTTGCCCCCTCTGGAAAAATCTTGGGGGAAATTTTGAAAGTGAATATATGGTGAAATTTGCGCATGATCTGGTAAAATTTTATATTTCTCAACCAGTACACTTTACTTATTTAAAAGTATATGCCCAGGCCCGTATGCAGCTTTTTCAGTGGGGAGGTTCGATTTTACGCTAAGCGGAACAAAAAATTTTCCGCGCGCTTGGCGCGCGGTATATGACCCTTCTCAACTGGTATTTTGTATTTCCAAAATCTGAAGACCTTTTTTTTGTTTTTTTTTTTTCGTTTTTAACCCTTTTAGAGGCCTATTTTGTGTCCCCGACGAAGTGGGAAAGTTTTTTTTCGGGCCTTCGGGCGGAACTCATAATGTCCGGGGCGAAAATCCAAGTCGTGCTGGGGGTTCGGACGAACCCCCCCCGGATACGGGCCTGATGCCACACTGGCACAACCAGTCCTCATTAAGGTTTTCAGAGATGGAATGATGACACCATGCTTATAGTTGTACTAGTTATGTTTTACCATCTGTTTTATACAGCATGGGATCTCTGGACCTCTGACAAGGGACTCTGTCCTTTTACTGTATACTTCCAATGTTTCTTGATAATTAAAGCAGCAGCATTGTGGTATATGCAGTTTGTTGGAATGGGTCAGTGGTCAAGTGCTATACTCTGCTACAAGGGCAGGTGCTCGTAAAATTTGGACTGATTGTGGTGAATGTGGTGAACTGATGAAGGGAAAGGTGTACCAGGTTTCACTTAATTACTGTACTTCACCCATTGTGATTCTGATCTACCAGTAGGACTCAAGAAAAATTCACCAAGACAAGCAAGATAAAAAAAAGCTTCCTAAAAACATAGGAATTCTTGGTGATGTATTCAGTTTACATTTAGCACCAAATGTGGCACCATTTTGCATCTAGCCCACCTTATATGAGCAAAAATTTTCCAAAGGGGAGGGGGACACCCCCTCCCCTTAGACCCCTCCCCCAGGAAGGCGATCAGTCACATCAGCCAGGTCAGAGGAAAGCACCCGGACAAAATTTGGACCTGCGGAGAACACTGATTATTAGGGAGCTGATCACTAATTGGGGGAAATCTTGGTGCTCTTGCCCCCCCCCCCTGACAAAAAACCTGGCTACGCCACTGTTGCAAGCAAGGACAATTTCATTTGACTGGCATTCAATTGATATTATACTCCAAACAAAGCACGATGGTTAACAGCACAGGGGGGACAACGGTGGTCGTCCTACCAAATTTACTCATTTGGCGGTGAGCTCATAAAAACAAAAAAGTCAATTTCGCGCTACGAATTGGCCAAACGAACAACTTCGCGACTAGCTACCCATGCTAAACTTGAACTTTGAACAAGGAGCTACCCATCATTTTCGAGTGTTCGCAAGTGTTTACACAAAGTACATCGGTAACCAGTGTTCGCCAAACCTACACAAAGCTATTCATTTTTTTGTGTATACAAGAATTTTTTTTCAGCTGTACAATATAATAATATTATTCGTAGTGTTTCCAAATGGTGATCAGTACCTTGAACATAGTTGATAATGGAGGAGGAGCATTTTGTTGTCCTAATGCTGAAAACGAATAAATTTCCTCTCTAATATTATTTTTACTGTAAAATGCTGTAGGCCTATCACTTTAAAATATTGAAAATATATATGAACTAAGAGTCAACCCTTGTCTTGTTACGAAATCACGGAGACACCATTCAAGGGCAGTAGACGGTTACTAATAAGCAGCCTAAAGTTTTTACAGATATAACAGGTGACCGGCGTGAACTGCCTAAGTGAAAGTATCTGGCACCATGGTGAAAACAGTCACGGTTGAATTACTCATCGAAAGTCACTGAGCGGGAATTGTCCTGATGTTGTTCATAACTTTTCACAACTTTCCAATTTCAACGCAAATGCAATAATCGAAGTTTGAACCAGTGGTGTTCTAGTTATAGAGTGTAATCATTCACGGGAGAGCATGAAGTGCATCGACTGTAGATGAAGCGAAATCGTTTAAGATTGTATTGAAGAAGGAAATGAAAAGGACTCAAGGTGGAGGTGCAAAAAATTAGGTGGCTTGTGAAATATTTGTGATAGAAACAATTAAAATGCGTTAATTAGATCATATCTATGGACATTTCATCCCAACTCCCTCTATAGAGATCTTTTGCTTAAACTTCTTTTGGATCTTTTTAAATCTCGATTGGAAACAGTAAGGCATGCGTTCGCCTCATGCAGTATGTGCTGACGTCACTGTTTATCGCTAGTATACGTTTGGCAAGAAATGCCGCTAAACCGGACCGGGGGCGGGGCACAGTAGTCCGCAAGATAAAGTCCCCTTGCTTGCCAGCCCGGCGTCTTTGATCATCCTAGAATGTCTGTATGGCAAAAATTTGGCACATCAATCTTCTTAAATTGCACAAAATCTCACTCATGACTTAAATTATTTAATACAGTTTAATGTAAAAAACATGCCCCTTCCCCCCCCCCCTTCCACCTCGTATATCATTATGTACAGGTCCAGGGACATGAATAACAGCTTTCTTTATTTGTCACTTAAAGCTGTTCTTACACAGTGCAGCCCTTCGACTCGACGTCAACCCCTTTAATGGATTTTTAATGGGTATGATTTGAACTAGAATCTCTACTCAAACCCTGCAGAAATACGTTTTTCAGAAATCTTTTGTTGATTTTTCCCTCTTCTCTTATTTCTCCAGATTTCTTGGCCATCTCTTGTTTTCCCCATTCATTTTCTCGCCGCGGCGGAGGGGCCGGGCGCCTCTAGTCCTCTCCTAAATCCGAGCATGATGAACGGTATTCTGACCCCCTCATCTTTTTTGGCTATGATCTCACCCTAACTTTGGGATTTTCTTGAATTGTTACAGAGTTAATGGAAGCAAGGATTTAGTTACGGTGTCTATCTTCCAGCAGCGAACTAAACTATGTGTCTCTTTAAGTAATCGCTTGAAGTACCCTTGAAATAGTTCACTGTTGTTAAGTGGTTCTAAAGGCAGGAACCGAACTTAAACATGACGGTTGCACAAATATAGTGTAACTGTTTGAATTATACATTGACTACAACATTGCAGAAATTGCACTTCTCCATTAAGACTTATTCCTGCTTTTCATCAGTTTGTTTATGAACTGTGTACAGTAGGTTCAGATATGTGCCGACTACGTCGTATGGACTACTATCAAACTTAACAGAAACAGAAGCCAACGGAAGTGTTTCATGATATTACATCCTGAGTCCGCCTATACTGTGTTGGATAACACAGAAAATCACTGGCACACGTAGGCTAATTCAGCGAAAGTACAACCGAAACAAGAAGTAACCAGCATTTATTTCTATCTGTTGGATTTGTGCGGGAGTATTACTGTTTACCCATAAATAGCTTTAACATTGGAAATAATCGCCTCTTTGAAATCTTTCCGAAAAAGAACACATAGAAATCTGAATGGAAGAATGAATTGACTATGATCGTGTTTCATCTATTGGATTCTTAGTTAAAAAAAACAACTGTTTCAGTAAATGAGGTTATTCAGGACACGGAATCACAACAAAGGCTTCCATATTGAACTACATTATTGACGCATCGTATAGGTGCAGTGAATCTGCCAGTAGTATTATCAATATGTCCGTACTAAAGAGTACCAAAGAACGCCTCAAAACTTTCAGGAAACCTACTAATAAGCAGGCCTATAGCACCACTAAAGTAGCTGTCCTAATGGTAACTTTCTTTCTTTATCTGTTTTTTGGGGCAATTATGTTTCGATCTTTAGAAAGTGAACATGAACAAACTAATTTCAATGATGTCATTGATCGTTTAGGATCTTTTTACTACAATCATAAGCATTGTATGGATCCGGACGACTTCGCAAAGATAATAGAAGTCGTTGCCAAAGCTTGCGAAGATGGAATGCATGAGCTAGAAAGACCAGGAGAAGAGACCATGTTAAATTCTAGCACCCTTACTGGCAAGTGGGATTTTGTCAACGCCTTCTTTTTCTCTGCAACAGTTGTGACAACCATAGGTAAGTATTGGTAGAGTGCCAAGTAGGCCTTTAGAATACCTGTGACATATTTTAAAGTACTATTATACGGGCCTAGTAATTAAATTAAGATCAGAATGATTCTCTTCCATGGACAACCTTTCTATATCATGGGAACCCAACCGTTTGTGACTCGTCACGTGAAAGTGGCTGAGAGCCATATGATCACTTCCAAAAATATCCCAAAGATAGCACCATTTTGCATATAAGCAACCTTAACTTTAACAAAAATTTCTCAAAGGGGACTCGCGTTAGACCCCTCCCGAGGACGGCACCTTTATGTATTGACAAGGGAAGGATCCCCACTGCTGTATATAAACGCAGGGCGCATAAAAATGGTGCAGTTTACGTCCCGGCATTCAGTTGGAAAAAACATCTACCCAGTCGGAATTTTGGACCTTCACCCCCCCCCCCAAAAAAAAAAACATATGACCCTAGTTACAGCCCTGTCTGAAACTAGTTCGTCATTATACAATACTAAGTCCTGCTTATGTTAAAATACTAAGTCATTATAAAATATTAAGTCTTACTCGCATGAAGATGGAATAGCTTACGTTTCATGCGTTAGAAAAAAATGCAGTTTTACCCAGTCTTGCAACTATAAAACCACTACAAACAGATCAAACTGTGGTGTGCAAAATACAATTGATGGCTGAAAATTAAAATGTCAGTCATTATACCCCACCTTAGATTGAACATATGTTGCATCTTAATTGGTGGATTGTTTTGCAATTTTTTCCTCAATTTTCAACTGCTGCAATTTCTCAAGGACTGGGCTGCTTACTGTCTTCAAGTTCAGTGAATGAGATGTTCAGAAAACATGGTTTAAGTACAAAGGACAAGTAGGATTCAAGACTGATGGGCCTACAGACCATCAGATTATTGAAAAATCCTGATCGTGTTAAAAGCATGAAATTTTCTTTAGATGTACTGTAGGGTCAATTAACAGTAATTATAGTAATTTAAGCAAAAAGAGACACCGCCAATCTCTCATTTTTTATTGTCCTTGGCGGACCATGTATAAAAATGGTCGCTTTACTACATGAAAATGCACTATATATGTCAATGTCTTTGGGTAGTATAGATTCACAAAATTGGTGTGTGACTATAGGTCTTTAGACGGATACTTTGGATACAATTCCAAGGGGCCCAAATACTTCCCAGCCGGTTCGGTTCACCATGATGGAGATGCATCCACATTGTCAAGTCATACTATCAGTCGTTACATGTACTCAGGGCACACGTACCATTGTGCGATTATCGGATATTAGTGGTTTTTGCTTAAGAAATTTCAATTCAGGGGGTAGATGGAATACGAGTCCGTTAACGTTAGTACTGCTCCATACAGCCATATACCTTTGTAGGAGAGATTGTGGCCTCCATTTAGTGATGTGTGCCGCTCATTACTTGAGAAAATCGACGGTAGACCTACCACTTCCAGGAATTACAACTACACGGTAACTTAACTACAATAACCTACCCAACAATCGCAAACAGGAATTGCTCAAAAACAGTGAAAAACCTGTCTACGTGATAAGCATCACGCACGTCATCTGAAAAAGGACTGACTGCCTTTACTCCAAATCCAGATACGGATTGATATCTGGATATATCTGGTTAAATACAGCCTTTATATGGCCATATCAAGCCAGATATACAGCCAGATTTAGATGCCTAAGTTGATACATTATATCAAGTTTTATATGGCCATATCAAGCCAAATATAACTTGATGAAATGCCAGTCCAGATATGTAAATACAGTTTTATATGGCCATATCAAGCCAGATATAAATTGATACAATGCAATTCCAGATATGCAAATAAAGTTTCATATGGCCATATCAAGCCAGATATAACTTGATATGCTAGATATGCAAATGAGCATTTTGTTAGTTTGTTTTATTTTTATTTGATTTGATTCTTGAATTATGCTTGTTACAAATTAAGACATGTTTTGGATACAGCATCACCTTCCCAGACACTGCAGTTATTTAGTGGCTACACTTTTGTTAACACCGTAGTATATTTAGTGAACTTATGCAAATGATTTGCATATTTGGGCGGAGCTTGTATCTAAACCTACGTTTTTCATGATTTAGGAAGTTGAAAGTAAACTATGTACTACACAATAAACAAAATTTAGAGTCAAATACTTAATAAAGTTTAAAATAAGAATATCACTGTGATTACATAAAACAGGAAATTTCAAGGCATTTTTCTGTTCACTGTTATGAAATAAGTTGAATTTATGTACTTAAAGACAGACAGTCATCACCCCAAAGTATAATTTTAGTGTAGAAGTATCAAAATTCTCAGTTGGTGACTGCTCTTTGATTGACATCAAAGTTTGAAAATTTGAAAGATGCAGAGTAGCTCACATTCCACACAAGGCAGAGAGAGAGTGCTTTTATTACATTTTATAACCTTGTATGCTCACCAAGACATGGCCTTAAGCAATAAAACAGGTTAATTCCTGCACAAGGAAGAGCTTCGTACAGTTATGGGAGGAGCTAGAAGTTGCATAGTTGGGAGAATTGGAACTGTTTGGGATCATGAAAATTCCCCTTTAAGTCAATTCAACCCAATACTTACATGAAATTCTTTATGGAGCTCTTAACCATTTTCTGCTGGTGTTCAGTGTTTCAATGAGGACTTTTGAAAAAAAAGGTGTTCAGTGTCTCAATGAGGAGTGTGGACTATAAGTCCTAACTATGATTCATAACTAAAGCAGATATGGTCCGGATACAATTTGATCTGTGCCATATAAAGACTTGATCCAGATAAAACTTTATCTGGTCATATATGGTTTAGACCTGTGTCACATCTGCCCAACTTTTTATCTGATCTTATATAAATTTATATCTGGGCCATATATGGAAATATATTCTGCTCGTATAAGGATCATATCTGGTCCAGAAAAAATTTTATCTGTTCCATATAAAGACTTGATCCAGATAAAACTTTATCTGGCCATATATGGCTTAGATCTGGTTCTGGCGTAGATCTGGGTTATATCTGCCCAATTTTTTTTTATCTGGCCCAGATATAAATCCCATATCTGCAGCAGATATGGGCCAGATATGAAATCCATATCTGGCCCATATATGAAATTTCATATCTGGCCCATATCTGGATTTCGAGTAAGGGTGGTTAATAATGGAATGCTGGTCAACCCAGTTTTAGAATCTTGATTTCGTCTGATTTAGGATATTGATCCCATGTTCAGTGCTTCACCGCAGACCGCAGTAACAACTGGTATTTCGAAATCAGATCCGGCTATCGCACATTGGCTATGGCTTTGACATGAGGTACTGTGTACCGGTAGGTGCAAGTTCACCACAAACAGAAAATACTTCATCAAAATTCATTTCTTCCGAGAAGCAGGCCCATAGCAAAGGAGGCCAGGGTACCAGGTGTGGCGACAGGGGAAAACATTCTCATTTCATCCTTTTCAGCCTTAATACCTACGATTACTTATGAAATTCCGACAACAGTTAGTTGTCCAGACGATGTGCTTGATTTTGCTCATAGCAAGGGAAAATTCTTCAAGAAATATCCATATTTTACTAATTACCTATCCAAATATTACTATTTTTCTTCAATAAAATTTCTTCAAATAAAATTTTCAAATTTTTGTAATTAGAAGCCAAAAAAATTCGTCGCGCTTTCGCCCAAAATTTTATGTTCGACATCCTTTGGTCAATCCGTCCCATTTGTCGAGGCTTCGGGTTGCTGACCCCCGGCCGCATTGGCGTCGCCGAGCGGCCCCCCCCCAAAAAAACCTTTGGTTATTCCCCCCCCCCCCGTGTGCCCCCAAAGGAGATTATGGATAAGAAAAAAAAGTCATGTGCAAACACACCGTTCACGCATATATCGATATTAACACCAGGACCCACTACTGGCAGTTTATCAGTCAATTATGGGGTTCAAATGGCACAGAATGTCATTAACACTACAATTTTGCGGCGCGCTTCACCCGCATTTATTTGCTGAACTATATCATGGACTTCCTCATTGGGAATTGTAATGCACAGCTATTGTTTCAACATTCAGTATTTTCAACAGCTATGGGATACTGCGGCGATGAGTCCTCGCCCTTCCATACTATTCCAACATCGATTATCTTATTTTCAAATTTTAGTTTCGAAAGCTGAAAATATGCGATTTTCGTTGCATTTTTGATTCCTTGCCGAAGGCGAAAGGGACATATGAAATCATGCGAGTGTTTGTATGTGTATGTGTGTGTGCATGTGGTTGTGACGCTTGGCTTGTAAACACGATATCTCAAGACAGCAATGATGAATACTTTTCATACTTGGAATATAGAATTATCATATTAAGAGGAAGATCTCTAATGCTTTGGTGGATGTCAAAGGTCATGTGAAGTAAACAGAGGTCAAAAACCGAAAACCTTGTAAACACGACATCTCTAGGTAGGAAGCATGGATGTTTTTTCGTACTTGGCATGTGTATGAGCATAGTCAGAAGATGAACCCTACTGGTATTAGAAGAGTTCAAAGGTTATCTGAGGTCATCGGAGGTGAAAATACGAAATTCTTAAAAACTGCTTGCAAGCACGATATCTCAAGATAACAATGATGGGCACTTTTCATACTTGGTATATAATTTTATCAAAATTGAGAGGAAGAACCCTATTGATTTCAGTAGAGGTCAGAGGTAATTTGAGGTGATCAGAGGTCAAAAACCGAAAACCTTGAAAAAACACTATATTCCAAGACAGGGGTGATGGATCCTTTTCCATACTTGGTATATAGATGTGTTACTTTAACTTGAAGAGTTAGGGAACCTATTGGGTGTGTTGTAGGTCGGAGGTCTTATGGGTCATCAAAGGTGAGACTACGAATACCTCGTAAACTAAATAGACAGTGGGTGGTACCTCCAAATTATGTCAGGCGTTTCGTGACCAACGACAAGTTAGGGCTTAATTTGGGTTTCTACCATTCCAAAAATAAAGTTACAGAGAACAACATTTTTAACAAGCACAACTGTTACAGTAATAATTCAAATTTGAATTGCCTAATTATGAAGGCATGTAAAGGATGCTGTAACTATACCATATAGTAGAATTACCATACGCTTAACGAGTTATTCGTTAGTGGATTAGTCCTCGGTTTCTCACACAGACGTCCGGGTCGGCTTCCTTCTTAGTAAAGCACGTTCTTTTTTCCATTGTTTGTTATTCAATATTTGGTGTGATTCCAGGTCATATGAGGTCAGAGAGGTCAAATTGTGAATTAAAACATCTTTAAAAATGGTATAGTCAGTTAGTAATAAATTTGCGGGATGAATCTCAGTGTAGCAAAGCACCCCCTTTGGGCAAGGAATCACTATGCCTTTGAAATTTCTGGTATTAACACGTATCCAATCAACTGAGGGTCATGGGCTTATGAGCCCAAGTTGATTTGGAGGGGGTGGCTGTAACGACTTGCCCGAAAAATGTAACCAAAATTTTCCGCGCGCTCCACTCGCGTTCAACATGTTAGTGTACATATCATATTGGCATACATCGTTTATCACACCGCATGCGCATGCCAATTACATACAATCATTTGCCGTGTTACTACCCTTCCGTACTGGTTATAATTTTTTCGGAAGTCGTTACAATTATAATAATAACAATCAGTGGGAGTATCCTCCTCCCCTTTGAAAAGTTTTGAAAAATTAGGTGTCCTTAAATGCAATCTGGTGCCACATATGTTATCTTTGAAGTAAAATTTGTGCTAAAAATTTACGTATTTTAGGTACTGAAAGAAGTGGCAACAAGGAGAGGAACATGGCCCAGTGGTCCCCTAAATACACCACTGATAATCATAACAGAAGTTTAACCATTAAAAACACACTGGTGAATTAATACCGAATTTATAGGTACTGGTGCAATTCAAATCAGAACTTTATTTTAATTACCAAGAAAGTTTTTTAAACTAGTGATTACCATTAGCAACATCATTGCATTATTTTTCTTTCAGTAGGTGCCCAAAAAATTCTCAGCATATTGCCGGAATTTTCACAAAAATATTAGATTGGGGGGCTGCATGCTCCAGCCCCCGCCTCCTACGCCTATGCTGAGGGTAACTAAATAACTTCACTCTAATAGGCTAAGGTCCGTTTATTTTAAATACCGTGCCTTCAAATTTGCAAGGTGAAACTTTGCTCTCTTGAATCCTCGTCGAGGCGGAGTCAAGCACCACACCAGGGACCATAAAGTGGTGATCCCTCCGGAAGGAGTGTAAGAACTTGCACGAAATTTTCATAGCTACTTCATACCAGAATTTTCTGCTTGCTTCGCGGGTGCACCAGGGTGGTCTCAGCGAGCGCTAGCCACCTGTTTTTCATTTACTGCATAAGAAAATGCGGGAAATGCATCTGTCGTAATTATAATTTGAATGCACCCAAACCCACTGAACCATATTCAAGGGTTCTCTTTTCCAGACTAGCCCCGGGTCCGCAGCCGTAGATGCTTAGTTAATGTTCTACTGTGAAGGCTTCCCCGCCCTGGATATCTGGAAGGTAGTTGCCTCAACATTAATTCTTATTCGGCACCATTAGTGGATTTATTTTAAAGCCCAATTCAAACCTTAACATGACCCGCTGTTCCCACTCACCAGCAATCCTTTAATTGTTAGTGCGAGTAAGCTAACAAAAATGGTCAAATTGTGATTTCCATTTTGGGGCCTGTTTAGTACACATTCAATGCCATTTGACCATAGTCAAATGCTCCATTCTAATGGTCAGAATTTATAAATATCCTAGAGCCCCAGCGGGCTTAGCCTTCTGGGCCCCCTGTGAAGCGTTGTCCCTGGGCTGCACTAGGGACCAACCCTACAGGGGAGAGCTACGCGTCACTACGACGCTTATAGGGACGCTCGGTCCTTCATTTTGGTGTGCTCCTCCGACGGAACGCTTGGCCTCCCACTTCGAAAAGTCTGGCGAAGCCACTGCCCGTCCGGGAGCTTTGCTCCCTTGTCGAGCAAACCCTGGCCCTACCCCCTGCAGGGTGCTGGTCCCCCTAGACAGCTTTTCGCCCGGAAAGGTAAAAATTGCTATTGCTAGCATATTTCCCTCCCCTAAAAATATTTCACCCCAAACTATCTCGCTCCCTTCAGTAACTTGTCTGGTTAATAGCCTGCCTTAAAGAAGTGGGTGAGGAACATCTGAAGAACCTACTGATATGTTGTACTGCAATACCGTACTTCATTCAAAGTCAACTTGCCTATTTTTGCTCGTCCTGAAGAGAACAAAAATGTTTATCTAACCTATTCAAAAATTATTCTTTCCCTGCTTAGAATTTTGTTGGATGATCATGGCTTGCATAGTCATTTTATGTAACCAGGGACTGGTAACAGCTTCCTGGCATAACTAAGGCACCGGTCGTTTTTGGCACGAAATTACATCGATTGGTACCAACGTTTTTCCAAATGCACACGTAGATAACTCGACCATGCTGGTACAAAGCTTTCGGCCTTCATTGTAGTGATGTACCAGTATTTTCTATTTTATTCAAGATAAATTACAATTTGTGTGAATAAATTAGCCTGAATCTATTTTTCAGGGTATGGCCGTCTGGCACCCCGTACCAGGGAAGGACGTAATGCATGCATCCTATACGCTCTGTTGGGGATTCCGCTGACAGCTCTTCTTCTAAATGAAGTAGGTCATATGTTTAAATACAAAGCGAAGCGTGTTGTGAAAAAGATAAGTAACTACTTGGAAAAACTTCTTAGAAATAAAACTTTCACATCATTTGCTACGTGGTTGGTTACTTTTCTCCTGGTTTATATTCTTATTATTTGTTTACCTGCATTTATATTCACATACACGGAAGGTTGGTCTTACCGAGATGCTCATTACTTTTGTTTCATAACTCTCACAACAATTGGATTCGGTGACCATGTAGTTGGTACTAACAGAAGAAGACAAATATACAGCAAACCCTGGAGTAGGTGGATCTTCAAAGTACTCACGACCCTCTATCTCCTCTTTGGTCTGTCGGTACTTGCGATTGTATTCAATACGTTTACCAGTGGAGGGGAAAGCAAATTAGCAGAATTACGAAAAAGACGACAAGACCAAAACCGGAGAGTTTTAGAAGCAACCAACTCGGAAGTAGCACCGCCATATGATGCAATCAATACGCAGAATGATAAGGATGAACATAGCAATGTCGAACCGATGGAGACAAACCCTTCACTTGCTTAACGAGTTTAGAGAGTGAAGTCTGAAACTATCTGATTGGTAGAAATACGAAATGACAAACAATAATAGTTAAGGGAGGTAGCAATAATTCTTTGTTGGTAGTGATGTTTGAAGTATACACTGCAGGTATACAATTGAATGTTTCAGTGTAATAAGCGTCAGGGGTTTCTCCAGGGTGGAGGAAGGGATGGGTACCCCCGTGGGGGAAATTTTTCCTTTTCGTTGGGAAGCCTCGAAGCATACGATAAAGTAGGCCTATGTAATTACCAACAAGGAATAGTCATCCCAAAGTTTTACTTGATTTTGCTCTCAAGGAGAGCAGATTCTTTAATATAAAACCCACATACTTCTTCAAAAAAAAACCAAATCTTGAAATATCTTATGTAAAGCCATTAAGTTTTCAAAAAATCTCCAGATTTGCTTCAAAGAACCCACAATTTGAGAGTGAGAATCGCCCAAGTAATTTTGCATTGGAAAACTACCTGTAATCCATAACCTTTGATCCATAACTTTGGGGGGGGGGGCTTAGGGTTACTCGCCCAGGTGGGGGATCTTGGCCCCGTCCGGTAAATAACGACGCAACCCTTATGTACACGACCTATATGTAAACGTTACAAGGAACAAGTTAACACTGACTGGTTAACATCGACGAAATGAAAAATGTTGCTTGTTTTTGTTATACGCTACACATATATGCATGTACGAGGTAATAAGCCTTCTCTAAGAAGGAAGAAAATACTTGTAATTAGAAGAACGAAAATTACCGCAGTCAATATTACTGTCAATACTAATTTATCAATATTTCGTAAGATGTAAACATGTCTTTATGTTACCCTCCTACTAGCTGTCACTACAATTTTAGCTCTTATTATGCATGTAGCCTAGAGCTACCTGTTTGAAAGTATCGTTGAGCAAGAAGCTAATTCCTTTCATATATTGAATCGTCATATATATATATATATATATATATATATATATATATATATATATATTATACATATATATATAAATATAAATATATATATATATATAAATATATATATATATATTATATGTCGAAAGTTGTGTAAACTGTTTCGATCATGAAAGTTAAATCAATCCAAGTTCTGGCGTAGCCTTTATGAACAATGGAAAGAACAGAAGAAATAAATCAGAGAGAAAATTAAGCCGTGAGCGGGACTTGAACCCAGCGCCTGGCGTTCACAAGACAACCGCTCTAACCACTAAGGCCGTGTTCTCACTTGATCCCCCGATGCTGGTCACCCAAACTCAGTCAACTGGAAAAAAAATTGGCCAACCGCACGAGCGCCCTGCGCGAGATCTGATCGCCTCCGGTTCAAGCGACAGAAATGGGGACGTTAACACCTAATCCCTGCTTTTACGCCTATGACCTTCACTAATTAAAATTTCTGAGTCAGTCTTAAGCCCTTGTAAGCCCGTCAACACGATCATACATTCCTTCAAAAACATCATCATATATTTGCATGTCATGAACAAACATATGATAATATCGTGTGGGTTGCCATGGTAACTCATTTGAACAACGTCCAACATGTACGAAGGTATTCAAACTTTTAGCTGCATGTTTCATCTTCCCAACAAGTGTTTACACATTTGTATGACGATGTTCATGAGCAAATGTAATCGTGTAGACGGACCTTAAGAGTTAATTGAAATTTAAAAAAAAAAGTATCAGAAGATTTACTCCACCGTAATCAGAAATATGCAGCAGACTAAATAAATTGTTCGTGCAATACTTTAATTGGCTGGAACATACTGTTATTCCTTTATAAACCCATGGAAGAGTTCAAAGTATCTTACTCTTCCTGTTACCGTTAGTAATCAAAACTTGAAAGGTTTTAAGGCTAAGACGTTATTGCATGGAGACAAAATGAAACCGAGAAAGGAATTGTTTTACATCTGATATATGTACCTTACTATGGAGTAGTATACCATCAATGTGAATAAGTGGGCGGGGACCCTTACTGATTACAAAGGTTGTGAATCTATCAGTATATCCTCTCTGACCAAAAAAAAAAAAATACAGCCTGTTGAATCCGATATGAGCATGAGGGTAATCACACGCAATACGTTTTAAATGTTTTATGCATGTAATATCAGCATGAAAGATTCTGTTTGATTTCAAATTAATGAGGCCTACCGGTTTACTCACCTGGAGAATTGAATCTGTTACACCGGGAATATGAAAAGTCTTTTCGTAATATTCATTCAACATCAATGAGCCTTATTTTTTAATAATAGTTTACATCACGTTCAATCATACTGCAATGGAGTACTTATGTTCGTTAAATATATCTCCAGTGCCAAGATACTAGTGTTTAAAGTAGGCCTATATATTTACTGGTCACAGATCGCCCAGTTCCTTTTAGTTTAGACCAGTCATGAGCTGTCACGTCATGCTAATGTCCTAGATCCCAAGGCACCTCAGTCCTGCAGTCTCAATATGAGACTTTTGAAAAGATTCCTCTGGTGTAATTAACCTATGAAGTGTTTTCTAAAGTTTGTGGGAGTATAGTATCCTTAACCCAGGAGTGCGAGGGAATTTATCTACTTCCAAGAACCATTTGATGTTTATAACACCACTCGCTTACCAGCTAGGCCTACGTCAAAGCCATTGAGGGAGTGAGACCCCCACCGTAAGGGACGGCTCCAAGCGTACTATAGGGTTGACCCTAGAGGTCCAGGGCCAATCCCCGAAAGCTCTGGAGTCGCGTGTAGACCTTATGCATATGAAGTCACAGGGCATCAAAAATCCGCAACGCCCACCAAGTTTTGAAATAGTGCCAAATTACCCCAGCAATAGTAGTGTTCCTTAGAAAAATTTCTTGCTAAATCGGCTTTGGAGAACATTAAAACCCCTTCTCATCGATTTTCAAGCCTCTATTGCCGATTCATACTTCAGTATAGCGCTGTAAAGCTATGAAAGTAATTGAACTCTGGGCTATGCCCGTAATTGGCCCGAAAGAACAAGGGGTGACCATGTATGGTACTTATTAGCTTTACAGGGGGAAATTTGGAAGTAAAAACAACCTTGTCTGCACTCTTTTACATGTCATTTTTTAGGAAATGACCGCGCTTTCCAGCCGAAATCATCTTTAAAAATGCATACATATGTACAGTTGCATGAACTTTTGTTTTACAGGTAAATACACTCTATTTTAACACCTTGTCATTGTGGTGTTTGTGTATTCTTTCAAACTGTTGACTCCGGAGAGATACCTGGCTAGTGGACTTCAGCTGTCGCTATTGCGGACGTATAGGCCCATATGAAGCCCGAGAATTATGCAAAATGAAACGACCTCCAGAGATCCCATGTGATTGCTTCGATTGGATTCCAAAAAGAAAACCTTATGAAATCACATATTCCGCAATAAAACCCCCAATTGGGTACCTGGCTGTCAATGTATAAACAATAGGCCTAGTATATACATGGAAGTACCACCTCGTACTGTAAACGTTGGTCAAGTAAGAGTATGAAAGTACCACATGTACCTCCACCTCAATGTATCTTTTCGGCTTCCATCTATATCTCTCTAGGCCGGCTTGCTATTAATTTTGTTTGTTGTGTGGGGAATCAATCAGCGAGTAATAATGGAGAAGCAAACCAAGTTTGTTTTTAAAGTGAGCGAAGTGTGCAAAAAGTTTAAGAACAGTCTGTAATAATGAGACAAAAGCGATCAGTTGTCGGAACGGTCGATTTCTGTCAGGGATAACATGTACACGAGAAAAGTTATGCGGTTATACATGAATAATGTCTCGACCTTTCATAGCGTAAACTATTTACTCTACCTATAGCTTACTTGACTTGGTAAGGAGGGGGGAGGGGGTTACGATATGTTTGCACCATAAGCGGTTTGCCATAGGAGGCACAGGGGGAACAATTCCCCCCCCCCCCCCACCAACAAAAAATGCACATCATGGTCTCTATTCATCAAACAAAATGCAATAAGAGATTATTATGGTATTAGGGACGAAAGCATCCCTTCCACTCACACATCTCATATATTTTTCTGTGACCATTCGACCACTGGTCAATTGGATTAATATTGTGCGAGGTGCAGTGACTTAAAAATATTTTGCCCTCAGCCGCGATTGGCTTATATTAGAAACTGCAGCTAAACTCCAAAGGGTCAAAAATTGTGGGCTCTACGAATGCTCTTTGATGGCAAAACAGGAAGAGGTGAAAAGTTGGAGAAACTGGTCGTCCTTGGGAACAAACTTCATCGTACCCACTACGGCTCCCCGATGAGTCATGGGTTAGCCGATGAGTCATGGGTTATCATTATTTTACCTGTCAAAAAGAACCCGCCAGGAAAGCAAATAAACTGAATAAGGGCGACTCGGAGGACTAGGGATGTGGCTACTATTTCCTACCTTTAAAAAGGCTTTGACATGTTCTCGATTGCATTCTTCCCTAATCTTTCGGTGACAACGGAGTGTTTAACTCTCTTATTTCACCTAAATTACTTCAAAACAAAGTTTTATTTTGCAATGAATATTTAAAATTTTTGTATTCCACGACCCTCGACATGGGAACTTCTCCCCGCCTTGAGAAAATAACTAAATATTGAAAATATTATTGCCATGAATATGACTTTAAGGCCCTCAAAATGTAGGGAGTCTCATATCATGAAGGAATTTTCCGGAACAGGTCCTCAGATTTCCCTCCCTCTCCATAGAGACGGGCTCTAATGGAGCTCCCAAAGGAATAGAAAAGACGAGATTCTCACTGGGTACCAGTCTTGGAGGGTGCCGTGTCACAGCTGAAAAATCACTCAGTAATGAGGGTTTCTACGTATAGGCTACTATCAGTTCAAAGCTTTGCCTTGCTAAGAAAGCACCATTTTGCATGTTATCCACCTTACAAAATTAATCCCCAAGATTCCCATTACACTGAGCCAAAATCAGAAAAAAATCACTAAAAATGAGAATTTCTAAAAACAGAATTATCTCAAATCTTACCTGACACAAATGTCATCCGTCCTCTACAAAACCTCCCGAACACGGTATACCTATGCACAAGGCGAGAAAGGAAGGATCCACCGGGTATGCCAACTATCCAAGCTAATAGACGCTACGTTTGTAATGCGCTTTTAAAAACTTTTCCCCGGCTATATACTAGTACGGCTCCAAAGGGTTCATCTTATTCAACCGAAAAATGAGAGGGTAAGAGTTTATTAGCCCCCCCCCCCCCCGTCATGCGCCTCCCTCCGAAGGATTTATAGACAAGTTATCAAAATGGCAGTGAGATCATGTCATTTCTGAGTTCCATGAAACATGCGAGACGTAGAACGGATCGATTCTTTTTTACATTATTCACACTGTGTCTTTCACTCTGTGTGTCAGCCTGTCACCCCCCTCCACGAACCCGAGCCTGTTTGAGAATACTGGTTACAAATATTGCAAACTTACTGTCCCTTGTCAGGCAAAACATATTTGAAAAGTATGAAAGTAATGGAATGCAAATGTAATCAAGTTGCTACATGCAAATGAGAAATCCATTCACTTACCCTTTTGTTCCACGTAGGACATGTGACCTCCATACTGTCATGAATTGTTCATTTTATGCAAATTTGCAGTGAAGTCATTCCTGAATGGTTTCTGGGAGAAGGGAAATAATGTTTGAACTTTCAATGCAACACACGCCCAAGTATGGGAAAACCAGATTACAGTACTGTCGAATCCAGAAAGTACCAAGCAAAAGAACATTTTACATAAACAAATTTGGTTTAGCTGAGCTACATATGAAAGTAATTAAGAGTAATTTATTATTGCCAGTTTCTATTACGAGATTTATCTGGACAATTTCACTCAGTTGAAGCTTTTCACAAACAGTTTTTGCCATTTTCTCCTGTAAAGCCACAGATATTTATTAATAAATGACAATTCAATCTACGTTTTTCAAAGACCCCTATATGCTCTGTCGAAGAGTCCAAGGGCGAAACCAAACATTACTCCCGAAGTAGTTCCTTTCCCCAAAGGAGACGGTCCCCGAGGGGACAACTAGACTAAACATGACAAACGTCTTCAACTTCAGACTTCGACTCACATCATGGATCTGTCCACAAGTCTGTCATGCGTGGCTCCATTCTCAACTAGCTGAAAAGAACAGATATCACACATGATCTTAGCCAAAAGGCAGAGAAGCGATCTCATTGACCACGATATCGTCTCTGCGCAAAAACTCCGCCGTCGTGATCACGGATACTCCTGCGCCAGGTAAGCACTAGATGCACTAGATGTTATGTAACGTCAGCAACAGAATCTGCAGTTAGATCTCCTGACTAATTCGACGATGGTGATTTCATCACCTTTGTGTTATTATGCAATAGGTATGTAGCATGTTATTTAAAGCTCGATCGTAATATTCTGCCCAGTTATGTTACTCATGTAGGCCAGTCAAGTCACCATTGACTTTGAGGAGGTCACAGTGTTGCTACCTGTACTTCGCAAATATGAACCTTGTTGAAACCTTTCAACGGCTATTGCTTACACTCTATACTCCGACTGTCTGAGGGCTGTCTGATTGTGTCTCTTGAAGTCTCGTGACTCCTCGGAGGCCCCTTTAGGAGTAGTTTCACGTTTTCGCCTAGAGTGGGAGACAACCCGTGGGACTTATCGATGCAAGAGCTTTGTGGTTCTAGGAGGAATATGACATCACTCTCCCCCAGGAAGAAGAACATCTCTCTCATGAGAGTCGTCACTTTAATTGTCACCCTTCCGATATATCTGATGATGGGAGCTGCTGTCTTTCACTTAATCGAACGACCAAATGAAATGAAGACCAGAGACAACCTAATTCGGTACATTACTACATTTCTGGAAGTACACAAACATTGCGTATCGGAAACAGAAGTAGAGGAACTAGTTGATACAATTCAGTCGGCGACTTTAGATGGAATACGATATAACGGGACACAAGATCGATGGGATCTTGTCAGTACGTTCTTCTTTTCATCCACCATTGTGACAACCATAGGTAAGAAGGCAGCATTTTACCGGACGACGGGCCCCTCTCTCACCAACAATTTCTACCCGGACCATGCCCCTACCTCGACAACTCCCCTGCTAAGATTCCCATGCACTAGCATAATCCCATCCCTCACATTTTCCCTTAGGGCATCTTCCAATTATGACAATAACCCGTCAGATCACCCCCCCCCCCCCAGAAAATTTGGACTTGTCAGGGGTGTTTTTTATTTTCCTGGTGAGGGTTGTCTGAGGGGTTGTCCGGGAAAGTTATCCAGGAAACAAGAAAAGTGATAATACTTAGTAGTGTGAAACAAAACCAAGCTGAATATTTGGTACATATGGGACGGCACTGGTATTGAAGCCATGCTCTCAGCGCATAGTTTTTGCCTAAATGTTTCTGCACAGCTGTTGAACGAGAACGCATGGATGTCATGAAATTTCCAAAATTCAGTTCACTCCTTTGAGTAACTGACGTAATTCTTTTATTCTACGAATTGAAACTGTTCCATAACATCGAAATCGAAAAAGATCCGGGAAAAGGTTGTATTCGTTCGGTGGTGGCGTATAGGGCCTATAGGCAGGTGTACAAGTGTTTATGATGCGTATACATTGTAAAAACAAAATCTCAAGATAGGAACAGTGAATATGTTTCATAATTGGGGTGCACATTGTCATATTCGAAGGAAAATCTATTATTATTTTATTTAGCAAAAATATTATATATTATTATTTGTGGTGGCCGCCAACTGTAATTTGAAATCACCATGGTCAAAGGCCAAAAATTCGAAAGGCAAAAGTCAGGGACGTTGCCTGCGTGGGGGCAGTAGGAACTTCACGCCCTTCTGAAATTTCCGAACCGTAAGTTTACTTTTTTAAATTTCATTGTCACAATCATGATTTTAAGACCCTCAAAACTTGGGAATAGCATACAAGGGCTTCCTTCTCCGAATTTCTCCGAAGAGATCCCCGGACCCTGCTATAGGTGCCCTATGTGGCTGACGAATGAACCTTTTCCCACCGTGGTGCAGGCAGCTGTTCTCAACTGGGGGCTGGGGTTGGGGCTTTCCACTCCCCCTTTTGAAATTTTTAAATATTTGAGGTCCTCAGATGCAATATGGTGCAATATATTGGGCGAATTTTAAAAAAAGCTGCTGCAAACTTTTTGACATTTCTTAAAAAGAGAACAAATAAGGGGTTTTCGTCCTTGAATTGAGGGAGCGGAAGCATGCTTTCTTAAGTACGGCTTAAGGACGGCTTCCTGCATGAGGTAACAAAGGAAAGAACCGTCTCGGATGCCACCTTAGATACGCCACAGGTCACCTCTTACATAGTGGGATTAAGTGCCTCCCACAAGTTTGGCACAGGCTACGGCCCTGATCGTGTCGTTGAGGTGCTCACAACCTGACCTTTGTATGACCTCAAATAGCCTTTGATCCCAAACAATGGGAACCTGGAACTCAGCAGAATATATCCTCAATGTAAGAAAAAGCTTTATCAACATTTCCTTTTTGGAGATATCTTGCATTCGAAGTTTCAGTTTTGTCCCATGATGACTTCAGATGAGCTCTGACTCTTATTAGAACAATAAGGTTCTTCATTTAACATGAGCATGTGAAGTGTGAGATTCCCCTAAAGATTAACTAACAACTGTAGCTTGTCCTGTGGGTAGGAGGAAGTAGGATGGTAAGAGTGACATGGGGCTTTAAAAGACTTCTGCCACCCAAGCTGTATTATTTATAAAGGTAGAAATAATGAGAAAGCAGAAAGAGACCAACCGAAAAATTGCATTTTTGAAAACATTTTAACCTTTAGCTCCATATAGTACGTTACAAAAGATCTGTTATATTACAGTTACCTACAACTACATTCTAGGTTAAAGTGGCGCCACAATTTTAAGCCATGACCCCTTTGGTCACCGCTGTCACTGCCACTGATGGAAATATGAGGGTCCTCTTTAGGAAAAAAATAAAATTAGAAACGGTTTAATGCGATTTCGCGGCATCTGGTAACAAAGATAATTCACACACTTTGTAGTGTACCTGAGGAGGGAATGTTAGACCTGTTCGACTTCTTGACTTTACTTATCTCCGTTTTATGGGAACCAATTTGAGAGGTCAGCTAGAAGAAATTTTCGGAATCTTGTAAGGCTCCGGTTTAATTGGGTATCAATTTTATTCAAAACGCCCCTGTCGCCCCCTTAGCGCTCATCGCCCCCACAGTTTCGACCCCCGGGGCGATAACGTTTCAGTTGGGAACCACTGATGTAAACCTTGGATTATAAGGGTTGGTTTTTTCAAAGGTATGTAAATTTTACAGCATTCCAGTGACCAGCATGCGTAAATATCTGTCATCAAAGCATCAAATTTATTTGATATTAACTTTGATGTACAGTTTAAAGAAAAACAAACATTGTCATAAATGTGTAGCCATGACATCAAGTATGCTTGCTCCAAGTGCAGTCTAGCAAATGTGATATAACCTCAGCTGAGTATAACTTGAGAACTGAATATACCAATTAAAGTAATAATAAATGAAGTATTCAGATTCATATTCATTTAACACATACCTTAATAGATGATCTGGAAACCCTTTGTGACGGTAACAAAATACACCAGTTACTTAACCAAACTTTAATGAACAATTCCTTTTTTCCAAAGGGTCAATTTTTTATCAATTGATGCAGTTATACATATGAACATTTAACAAAACAGAATATTCATACAGATAATTTTTGTTGTGAGAAAGCAAATAATCGGTTTCAATTTTTTGTTAATAAATCTCTCATTTATAACCTTCATACACTGATATAACATCCATAGTTGTAGGAAGGGGGGCTTGGGAGGCCCTCTCCTAGTAAAAACTGTGGTGGGCGAAAGTATACTTCCTCCCCTCCCCTCAATTCAAGGACAAAAACTCTTCTTTGTTCCCTCTGTAAAAAATGTCAAAAGTTGCACCAACTTCCCTTAAAATTTGCCCAATATGTTGCACCAAATTGCAACTAAGGACCCTCAACTATTCAAAAATTTTCCAAAAAGAGAGGGACACCACTCCTCCGCCAGGACGGTGGTCCGAAACAACGTTCATCCCCCTCCTCTCCCCCAGTCGAGAACAGCTTCCTAGGCTTATGATAACATCTGCCAGAACTCGGTAGAAACAAGGAAAATATCCTTATGTAAGTGACGTCATCTTTTTCATAAATTCTAGTCTCATTCTTTAACTGACTCCTCCTACCACCGCTATATAGGTCCAATTTGCAAAGGTATTTGGGATTAAAATACAAAGACCGTTAACTCTAGTCACGTGTTTCGTGTGTATTTGCATTTCAGGGTACGGACGAATGGCACCAGCTACCCAAATGGGGACCGCTGTATGCGTCGTCTATGCATTCTTCGGAATTCCGCTGATGGCTCTTCTACTAAACGAAGTCGGAAACATCTTGAAAGTAAAACTTATTCACTTTGTTTGGAGAGTAAACTCATTAATGGTTGGTAATGTTCGTAACACCCGAGTCCTATGGTATACTACCTTTCTTATCACAGTTGTACTTTCATACATTATTGTTATTGGTATTCCAGCCCTTGGGTTTGCTTACATGGAGGGCTGGACGTATCAAGAAGCTCATTATTTTTGTTTCATTTCCTTGACTACCATTGGATTTGGTGATACCGTTGCCACATCAAAACCTCTCAGTAACACCAGTCGTTACTCACACAAAACAGTTCAAATCATTTACACGATAATTACAGTGTTTTACCTAATTATCGGTTTGTGCTTCTTGGCAATGCTGTTGAGTCTGTTTCAAAATGGTAACCGCATTTTGGTAGAGGCAGGGGTAACTCCGTCGAAACAAACGATATCTAAGATAACAAGCACCAGAACAGGAAGTGATGACGATAGAACAGTGAGCAGCAGTTGTGACGTTTCTTCGTTCGATTCTGCTACCAACCAATCATCATAGAGATGTTGTCTGCTACACAGACGCAGATTGCAGAGAAGGAAGGGGGAAAAAGTAAAGTCCATACCTTCAAAAGCTTTATAACTACAAACTCACAGAAATACGCTTTAAAGCTTAAGTAAATAAGAACTCTAAAACTTTTAAGTACAAGTATGCACAAAAGTACTGTAAAACTTACACGTATCTTGTGCAATGAAGTAAAATTACATATTAATCATATAGAAATTTTCCTTTTCTTGACCAATTATACACAAAAGGCAATTTCTTACATTAAGTGTTCTTATAGTTCAAGTTTACTTAAAACTTCTGGAGTTCTTATTTTACTTAACTGTTCTGAGAGGGCAGACTGATAAAAATGTAAATTGTAAAATGTAAATTTACAGAAAATAAAATAAAGAAATACAAAAGGAATACAGAAATGTTCTGGTAATTAATTACCAGGAAATTTCTTTATTTCTTATTTATTTCTTTGTTTTATATACTGTAAAATACCAGACATTTTACAGTGCAGTCAAACAGACATTCTGCGATTAATCATGAACTCCTGGTTACAGACACCTGAGGTAACTGTTTGTGACAACCTTATATATTTTTAAAAATATTAGAGTCGTATATAGGCTTACTCAAAAGTTTATATATAGCTGTTTCATAACTAGACTTAATGCTGCGGGTTCATAAATAATAGTTCTAAATGTATTAGAAAATAGTCAATTTGCTAGCTGGTATCAGTCATGCTTTTTAAGTTTTTGAGAGTTTGTTCTTTAGAATTTGCAGGAAAATAGTAATATCAAAAATGCATTGGTCACATATTCATTCTCGATAGTTACAATGCGTTCAGTCCTATCTGGCACATGGGTGCTCTTAAGGTATACTTCTTTTACTAGTGTGCACCTTGTCATCATAAGTTAAAGGTCAATACGGAAAGCATTGATAAGCAAATGGAATGTTTAAAAAAAGCCCTTTCCCGTGAATGCTGAAATTAGTGATTTGGTGTCATTTCCGAATTTAATAATGAACTCTTTGAATCGCAATATTCTCGTGATAAAGAACAAAACTTCAGTAGTAAATGGTATACGTATTCAAGGGACTATTGCCTCACCGCAAACATGTTTAGGAATATGATCATACCTTTAAATACAATTGGTGACTGCACTTTGATCGACATTAATCCAAACAGTACCTTCACTCTGGTTGGTAAATGATGACATGTGCAGTCACTTGTGTTCCCAAGATCAAACAAAGAGTTGTGTATATATGGCCTGGAGCAGCTACAACACAGTTCAGGCTACTGTAGCTTTGGCAGGGAAGTGAATTAGACAGGTGTTTTTTGTTTGAATAGGAGGAGGGGCTAAAGTAAACCTAGTAGGGAGAATTTTTACTGCCTGGGCGAAATTGTTTTACCCTTTAAGCCTACGAGAGTGCAGAAATAGTGTCTTCGTGCTGCCTACTCAGGTGGCCAGTAGGATACTCTCAATCTGCAGGCACATATGTTACTTTAATTCGAGAGATAAAAATGTAATCAACAATAGCAGAATATATATAACAAGATATAAGTTAACGATTAACCAAGTTTATTCAGCAGGCCCGTAGCCAGACAAGATACTGAAAGGGGGACAGAAAACTTCCAGTAGGGTTAAATATTTTTCAAGGGTGGGGGGCAAGATGTACTAAAATGGTAATTTTTTTTAATTTTCAAGAATTGGATTGTAATTCAGTCTCATATCACTGGTCTTATTAATGTCAATAAGATGAATACAAAAAGGTGGACATAGTATTGTTGTCTGTAAAAAATAAATAGAACAATACCTTAATATTTTATCATGATTAATAGTTTTGTAAAAATCAAATAATGGAATGCCTTTGGACGCAACATTTTGAGAACAGATTGTCAGTAATGGATTGGGTTATGTGGAAGGAGGCTATGTGGAAACAACAAGGTGTATATTGTTGAAACATAACTTCCTGATGAGCGCTTGAACAGTATACCAGCGGCAGGGGGGTTATCCTGGGTGATAGGGCAGGGTTGTTCTCTAACAGTTTGAACGAAATCGTCACATTTGCAGTTTTTTTTTCCATAAAGTTGTAACTTGTTACAGTTATTAGTTACAATATTGAAAAAGGAACTAGTTAAAATTACTTCTGACCGAAAATTAACTAGCTATAAATTTCAAAAGTAACGACTTACTTCAACTTGAATATACGGTCACTCTTTCTATGGGGAAGGGGGAGGGTGAAAACTAGACTTAGGGGCCAGGGCAGATAATAGGACAGTCACATCCATCGTTGTACTCGATAGTCCGTGGTGTTGCACTAGGACAAACTACAGTAACCCTGCGGATCTTCACTGGGGATCCAGGTATAGAGACTCTGAATATCCATACTGTAGCAACGAATCAGAATGCTGAGTACTACCTGTATTTGTCAAAGCAGATTTGATTGCAATCAAAAAGGTTCCAATTACGTCGTTGCCACATAAGTGTGTAAGTCTGTAGTATCATCCTATTGGATAGTAGGATGGTGGGTATTGAAGGAGAATGGCGGTGTTATTGCCTTGAGGCTGGAAGTCAGTTCTCCTTGTGACCATATGTCTGGTGACATGATGGACTAAAATTTGAAACGATAAAATCTGAAATCATCAGGGTTTAAAATAGGACGTTTCCAAAGCAAAAAACAGTGACGATCTTGATACTGAAAACTAATGCATGGGAACCATGCACCCCTACTATTGCCTTTCTTTTCAAAATCAATTGGTTGAAAGTTACAAGTTGGACTATTCTCTACTCCGTCTGCAATAAATGGTCTTTCAATTAGTTTTACACGGATACGCCTAATGCAATTTGATCATTTCAGTATTCTGCTGTTTCTTACACTTAACTAACTATTAAGTATAAGGAGTTACTGATTTTCCTCCAAATGCCTAAATTTATTATGAATCCTGATTCATCAATCATTTACGATTGCTGTATACATGGGTGGATGCATGCTAAGTGAACCTCAGTACCGTATAATAAACAGGGCCGTAAACGCCCGAGCCCGAACGCCAGCTCAATTCTGGACTCAAGTTCATTTTAGTGACCCTGAATGGGAGGTATCGGTATCGGCATTGACACAAAATGGGGTCTAAGTGTACTTTTCAAGTCGATACGAGCCGAGTCCACAAAAACGAAAATTACTAGTACGTTAAGATTACTGTAATTAGAATCCCATTGCTAATGGGTTTTTTTTTTAAAAGTCCCCTCAACTCTCTGGCGAAGAGCCAGGGGGCGAAAACCAAACAATACTCCCGAAGGAGTTCTGCTCCCCGAAGGAGTAACAACGTCCCCAAGGGACAAACTCTGACCTAACTGACACCACCCGACAGTGGTCCCGTTCTAGACTGGCTGAATAGAACAGGTCCCACTTTGAAGCTCCGCAGTCGTGATCACGGATACCCCTGCGCCATTGCTAATGGTGCACAATGTAAAGTATGAATACCGGTCACACACAGTCAACTGATTATATGTAGATCGTCGGACTTCTAAATTGACTCTATCAATGACCTTATGAATGATGTTCTGCACATGGAATCTTTAAAAGACCATGCATGTGCATGATATGCTTCATATTGTCAAATAGATCTCAGAATTGTGGCTACAGGCAGAACTGGCTGGGACTTGAGGAATGGCGGACTGGGAATTGCCTTGGATCGAATCGGGCAACTGGCATCGAAATTGGCTTGGAATCGGATTAGGTGGACTCGTGAACAAACGTGGAGCCTCAAGAAGCAATGATTAAAACAGACAATGTTGTTTGGCTCAGTCTGTCTGTAAGCGAAATCGTTTTTTTTTGTTTACTTTGTCCTCAAAATTCAAGAAAAGCTGATCAGATTCGATTCTTGTTAACAAAACCTATACAAGTTTACTCATTGACTAAGGGAAACTTCTGGAGGCTCATTTTGAGTGTATTACATCGAATCTCATGGAATACTGACACCACGTACGTATACAATAACCACGGTTTTGTGACTTGAACAAACCAAACTTTAAATCGAGTTAAAAGACTGAGTATGGTATATGAACGAACACGCCTGTCAAAAAGCTAACCAATAGACCCCTTTCCAAATAACAATTACAAAGGATTGTGGGATGGATCTTCTGTATGCATCGTTTTTGTCAATGGCATTTTACTGTGGTCAAAAACAGTGCACACCAAAACTGTATCCCACAATCCTTTGTGATTGCTATTTGGAAAAGGGTCTATGGAAAATCATGTGACCTTCGTACAAGCCTTCACATGTCAGCTTTTGATTCTAAATAAAGATAAAAATGATGATGGTGAGAATGACTACGGATAACAGAGATGAATGGTCCTTGCATACACAATACAGAATCCTATACGTATAAAGGGAATCGCAATTCTAAATAAATTTTTCGACGTGCTCAGTATAAGAAGGTATCTCGTTAGTACTGCTCTCCGTAGGAAAACTTTTAGAACTATCTCTTTATTACTCTCTAGATTGTTGGATACCTTGAGGGAATTACTATTTCCCAAACCCCTCCCGCTGTTCTCATTTCATTCCAACTACAACCAACCTCATTAAATTCACAATCATAAAAAATATTTTATTAGCATTTCAAAATACACCGGGGGACGTAGGATTTTCTCTAGAAAAGGGTCCAGAATGGCTACAAAAGCCATCAAATTTAAGAAAAATTTCGGGGAGGATCCTCGATCCCCGGCCTCTGGTTTTGCTTCTTCGGCGCTAACTATTAAAGGGCTTCGCCGGTAACACCTTATAGATGCAGCCTCAATGAATATTGCTTCCCAGGCATTGTTTACTGCGGAAGCCCATGGCAATGTCTCTGTAATAACATTTCACCTATTTTGGGAGTATTATACACCTTAACCCTCCAACGATGATATTATTTTTCACATTAATAAAAAACTTGAGGTGTCTTTGTCAAAGGCCATCGGCAAAAATGAACATAAAAAAAAGAATAAATGACCAAGGAAAGTATAGAAAATTGTTTATTTAATGGATAATGTTGCATTTAAAAATAAAAAAAAAAAAAAAAAAAAAAAAAACAATAGGTTAAACAATATGACTTAAGTACCGCTATTTTCTTCGGCGCATTTCGCAAGCACATGCTTTAAATAATGCATTGTGATTACTTCCTGTAGAACATCTTGCGTGTTTCATAGCTTTGTACAAACTCTTCCAGTATCATTTTAACCACCCACAAACCAAACTCCCTGGACCATAAAGGTTATTTGTTATTTCGAATAAGGATATTACTAAAATCTTCCAAATGTAACTTTTGTGATCTGTTTAGTACACGTCCGATAAATTTTAAGATAGCCAAATGCTTCATTCTAATGGTTTTAATTCTTTAAAACCTTAAGCTTCCGGTGGCTTTGCCCTTGGAACCCACAGGGCTTTCCCCATGTACCCCACCAGGGACCCTACGGCGGGCCCCTGGACCCCACGTCTTGATCTTGAAGAGAGCACTTCGTGCTCCCTCGGCGCCTTGTGCGTCGTTTGGTATTCCGCCCCGGTTTGTCTACCCTCTACACTTTCTGACATCAAATTCCGCACGCCTCTGTTACAGTATGAAAAGTATCCATCATCCCTGTATTAAAATATCGTGTTTACATAGGTTTAAGTTTTTGACCTCTGATGACCTAACATGACTTCTTACTTCCACGAAAAGCAATACGGTTCCTTCTCTTAATATGATAAATTTATATACCAAGTATGAAAAGTGTTAATCATTCCTATCTTGGGATATCGTGTTTACAAGGAATTTACAAGCTTTTTGTATTTCACCTCCGGTCACCTCAGATAACCTTTGAGCTCTACTTAAAAAATAAGGTTCGTTTTCCCATTATAACGCATTCACATGACAAATATGAAGAGTAGGCCTATCCATGCTTCCTACCTTGCATGCCGCGTTTATAAGGTTGTCGGTTTTTGACCTCTGGTGACCCCGCATGACTTGTGACCCGCACCAAAAACAATCCGAACTTTCCTCTTATTATGATAAATTCACCGTGTGCCATGCATGATGTATCGATCATTCTTATCTTGTGATATGGCCAAGCGTCACAAACCCATACACAAATACATACATCCATACATTTTGCGTGTGATTGCATAGATTCATTTTGCCTTCGGCAAGGAATCAAAAGAATGGCACTTTAATGAATCGAAGACACTGCATATGTTACAAACTTTCCTGAAGGGGTGAATTCTTTTAAAATATTCGATTTGTGCATGCTGCGGCCAAAGATTGATGCCAGTTATTGTTCCAGGTACCATCTACGATGCTAGTGTATTATTTGCTGAATGTGACCAACAGTAAGTTTGTCAGTACTGGTAGTAATGAATATGTAAATTTTGGAAGCATAGGCATCTTCTCTGCGAACGGTAATCACAGGGTGATGTGCTCCCTGACACCTAATGCAAGTGAAAATACCAGGCCTGTAGCCAGAAAAGGTGTTGACATGGGATAGATGTGCTCCCGGGGGAATTTTAATAGGCGAAAGATGTGTTGAGATCTTCTTAGACAATAGTACTTTAAGCCTCAACATTTCCTATGGGCCAAATGTTTGTAGAGCACGACCCACTACCCCACTACCTACGAACCTGTGAAAGGCTAAAAGAAAACACGCCCTTTGCAACAGGGTTACTCTGAATTAGGCTATACGCTAATCGAGGTAAGAACATGACAAATACACGGGAGTCTGGGGTTTCATTCACATAGTTTTTACTAAAATGATATTTGCTTACATGAGATTTCCTGGTTGTATAGCTTCAGAATATTGTCTTTGCAGTGTAGTTTAGGTATTGACCCCTTAAGAAAAAAGAAAAGCGATCGAAAAGGGGAAAGGGATTTCTAAATTCCACCACTGGATCCGCGCCTGCCAATTCACATTGAACACTCTGGATTATGCTGACCCAAATAGATTGGCAGAAGGCAGACAGGCAGGCAGGCAGGCAGACAGACAGACAGACACAGATAGACAGACAGACAAATAAAAGATAAAACTATTTCTTCAGAAGGAAATCCAGATATTAGGACTGAAAATACAAGAATAAAAACTACATGAATTGAAAACAGGAATAAGGTTACGATATAAACAAATTTAGGGCCTTGATGTACAGCAGAGTTACGAAACCAACAACCACCTACAATGGCACCCAGCACATAAACTTATGGCTACTAAACACCGACAACGGTTAGACATGAACACATAGAAAAAAACAGAAAGAAACCCCAACCTAAAATGCATCAGAAAGCCCAAGTTTAGAAGATTTTAAATCCTAAACCCCTTAACCATGAATCTGATAAAAAACTTTGTTGTACTGTACTAGGATTGGTGATAATCACTGGGGCCCAGTCTACCAGTGCCACTGTATGCACTAGATGTAGGATACGCATGTCCATTAAATGTTCACAAAGTGAGTGACTACCATGGTCCAAAATGAGTCAAAGTTGTTCTTTAAGAGGCAGGGGTAGACGGGATCATCTTTACTTAGGGTTACGACTTCCGTCACACTGTTGAAGCTTTCTTTAATAATACGATCAATACAATTCTTCTCCGTCATACAGACATCCCCGCCCCAGTACATCAATGAATATCTCCAGATACTACAAACAGAACCATCGCAGAGGCTCTTGACGCACATTAAAGACATTGAAGCACATTAAGACAATGCAGTTTGGGTTGAATACAAACTTTTAACAAGGGATGGGTCAATTTTCGAAAAGGGGGAGAAGGACAAAGCTTCCCGAAGGGGTGGGGGTAGCAACCAGAAGCCCCGATAAAGGTGACGGGTCGACGGAAGTGTGGTGAACAAAAAATTGAAGTTTTGGGGTTGTTACTGAAGAAAATTTGAAAGTTAGTTTTTTAAGAATCTGCCATCCTTGCGAGCAAAATCAAATTACCCGTCGGGACGACTGGTCTTCGTCAGCAATTGCATGTTTTGTCGTACCTATGCAGGGTCCCGACGAAATTAGAAAATTATTCCAACGGGAGAAGGGCCTCTGCTTTTCCCAGCTGCACGGGCCATGATCTCTGCGTCCTCGCCTGGCGCCCCCATACTGAGAGTTCCGCCCATTTTACTCCTAGACATTATGTTACTTCAAAATTGACAAATTGCTGTACCAGTCATTTGAGCATCCCTGATTATGCAAAAATTCTCAATGTATGGATTCCCATTAGACGTACTCCAAACCTATTACGGTGTTCAGATTGAAAGATTTATTCCAATGTAACAAATTTAAATTGAGTTCCGGTTGAATTACAAACCGAAATCAACCTGGTACCGGCTTGAAAAGATCTTGCAAAGATCCTTACAAGCTGGTAACCAGGATGAGTTAGGTTTCCCAATGAACAATATGTCAATGAAAGTTTGTACATGACACTCAAGAGAAAGCAAGTCAGTTTTAGCTTTTATTAACTTACGGCTATTAAGGCTGGATCTTTTAGCAGCATTTATTGCTACCAGATAAAAAAAAAACCTCAATCTTGTATCCATAAATTCTTTGGTATTGTTCATCACGCCTTGTATTGACATAGCATGCTTTTACAAAATAGCCTATGGTTATCTTCCTGAACTTAATAAAATGGAAAAACTACTTTAAATCCTGTAATCTCAACAAAAAAAAAAAGATTTTACTGAATAACTTTTAGAGTTTACGTTTCTTTGAAGTTAATTCTACAGCATCAAAATGAAAAATGTTGAGATGTAACCTAGAAATTCTAGAAAGTGCCCATTCCGTTGGTCTGGGTGGCATATATTGAAAAAATTTTGTTTTTTGGTAAGCTAGCTTTACGCGTCAACTGATGATTGCACTCCCGGTGAAGTACTTAGAGGTGCACCGGTCTGCACTGGTTACCAATCTAAGAAGAGGTGCCATGTCACAGCTAAACAAACACTAAATTATAATTTTCAAAAATCACTTTCAAAGCTTTGCAGAAGCCTAAAGATGGCAAAAGTTTGTTTCTAAGCCCACTGAACTTACATAAAATGATTTTCAAAAGAAAGGGTGGCATCCTCTCTCTGTGTCCTTTCACTTGCACTCAGCCAAAATGATAAAAAGTCACTAAATAAAATTTTTTTGTAACATGTAATTAATACAAAGCTACCCCAAAAATAGCCCCATTTTGTACCAAAGTCACCTCTCATGAATGTCATGGCCTTCATGGCGGCAACATGCACTGGGTGACAAAGGAAGGATCCACCTGGATAACAAATATTGCAAGGAAGGCAGGGGGTGTTCCGCTCAGTAACTGAACCTCCCCCACCCCTTTAAAAAAAGTAAATGGAAATTGGAAGGGGTCTATATGGCAAATGGTGCCATATTTGGGCCCAATTTAGCTTTTAATTTGTAGTGTCAATTCGTAATGTATGTTATATTATTTAAAAAGTGAGGGGGGACGCCTCCCCTCATGATCCACGCCCATGTACAGGAGGCAGTGCCTTTTAAAAAAAGAAAAATTTAATTTAAAGGGGTAATTTGCCAAAAAGCACTTATAGTCACGATGATCACAATTTAACTATTTACCTTGACTCGATTTGATGAAGCCGGGGTGAACTGTCAGTGGTAAACTCGGTGTAAGATCGAGGAGGAATCATTCTTGAGGGATCAATGCCTTTCTTCAGAGAGACCCTTTGAGACTTTATCATCGCGGAGCGCCACCACCAGTTGGCGCGAAGCGCACAGGGAATATTTTGGCCAAAATGCCTTCCCAAACTACACCGAGGAAATGATCCTTCCCGGGGTGTTGTACGTTACACCACTGGCGTGCGCAGGATTTGTGAGGTGGGGGTAGACTGTGAATTCCACCGACTGGCACAGAGAAAAGTCCAACTGGCTAGACGCAAACTATGAACAGGGGCGTAGCAAAAAAATGTCAAGGAAGTGGGAGGGACGCAGCTCATAGAAAGTCTCTCAGCGTTCCGCGCCAATCGATGGTGGCGCGGAGCGCAATGAAATTTTGGTCCAAAATGCCTCCCAGATGGCTGGAAATGGCACTTCCCGGCCTATTTATCGCATATAAAAAGTGGAAACACTAGCACTATTGTAAAAAGTAAACATAATAAAATACTAAAAATAAGGTGGGCGGCTGCCCTCTTCCTCACCCCCTGGCTTCACGCTTGCCTAATGACCAGTATAAAGGTAGTGATATTTATAACTAGATGATTGACCGTTCTTCAGACTGTTATTTGTTTAGTGATTATTGTTATAATAGTGAGACAAAAAATTGATTGTTCGCCGTCCCGGGGGAGGGGAATTTTTGCTTTTAGAAGCTCGCTGAGATGAAAAATGGTGCTATATTTGACACATTCTGAAGCATGTTAAAACACCCATAACGGCCAATAAGGGGAGGGAGAGTGCGCCTGATGCTCGGCCAGTCTCGGTCAGACTGCTTCCGATTTCCCCCGACTAGCTGATTTTCCCCCGACTACTTACAACGGTGGGGGCCATGGCCCCGGCCCCCATTGCGCACGCTACTACGTTACACTCCAAAATTACTACATATTTTGGGTTTTAAAATGTTAGGAGGATTGCTGCCAAAGTCAGCCACACCAGGAGGTCCCCTGAGAACAAAATAAAATGTAAATGCATAGAGCTAAGATTCATCACTTTATATCTAGTCAGCTGGGAAAGCAAAATATGGGTGGAATTGGCCATGTTATATTCAAATTCATGCTTATAGTTTCTCTTGGCAATTTTTCTTGACCACTCATTAGGGTTCTGACACCAAACCCCAATAAGTGGCAACGCAACTGGATACTTTCCACTCATTGTGTGACTTTGAAAGAAAATCTGCACCGGGACATTTATTTTAAGTATCCCTTTTTGATAGTGATTAAAAATAAATATCGGGACGGTAGCCCCCTGCCCCCTGCCCCCCTCTGGCTACGCTACTGGTAGTATGAAGAAACGTTTTCACCCAAATACTTGGCAGATTACAGGAAATGGCGTTTCCCACGCCTTTAGTTCAATCTGAACATTTCTTACTATGTGATCTCATGCTTTAGAAATTTACACCTTTGGTAAAAAAGGACCTGTTTGGTAGAAAGTCTCAACAAATGAACGGAAGTGTGATACTTTTTTTGCTGCACGAGGAGCGCTCTACGGTACGCATGCGATCCATTGACCCTGCGCCAGGCTCTTCAGAAGTAATATTCCGGTAGACGACCATCGGGCGAAGACCCGGAAGATCTGTGAATTAGAATTCCGCCGATCAGTGCGTAAGGCCGAACAGGGAGTAAGCGAGAGGGGAGTAAATGACCAGGGAGGTACTACTCCTCACTGGAATGACGAAAAGGTTATGGACTTACAAACATGTCTGAGAATGCCTTTCCTGAGGTGTCAATGTATTAACATTCACCTTCTACCGATGAAAGATGCACAAGAAGTGAGCCTAGTAAAAATGTTTTGAAAAAAAATGTATAATAACAAAATGCATATACTTCCAGCCTTTCACATCATGCTACTTAAGTTTAACCGTAGGTGGCCACTCATGATATCAGATTACTTTATGATCCCCAGCCTCTAGATGAGTTGTCCCTACGGAAATTAGATATGAACAGCTTATTTTTTTGAAAAAAGTTTTGGCCAGAATAATTCCTTGTAATATTGCCCTCCTAAGCTAATTGTCATGAGATATGGAGTGCAGACCGTGAAAAATGCGCGCGAAGCGGGCAGAAATTTTGCATTAAAATTATTTCCATGACAAAAATTTCATGCAAACTCTTTAACAAGATCACTGTGGCATCCTTAACAAAATATGTTCGCAAATAAAAAAAAAACGAGTGTGGTGCCTGGTAATCCCCTGAAGTTTTCATTCTTCATAAAATATGTCTGCCAAAAGTAGGGGAAGGCGAAAGGAATTCCCCTTGCATTAGTACACGAATCGGCCGCATTGTTAAACTCTCACAGATGAACTGTGTGAAAATGTTTGAAACGGTAGGCCAGCACAGAAACGAGGTTGAAAGCTCCCCGCGTGTGAAAATTGATACTTAAATTGACACTTAAATACAGTGCACGTACACATTAAAACACCTGAGACGTAGGCTCTAATCTAGGAGAGTATTCCGCCATCTTAAAAAATGATAGTTTGCGAATGATTTATGATAGATAATTATTAAGATACTGAAAAGACACCTTATACCCTAACCCCTCGAGAAATCTGTAGCCTAAAAACCCTTTGGATTCATATTTAAAAACATTCGGAAATGATTTGGGGGTATTCGCCCCCCGACCCTTCGTGCTGTACTAGTTCAAATATTTTGCACAAATTTTTCACAGCTTGAACACGTAGCCTACATGGGCCGATTATACCGTCGGTGACAATGCTAAGAATTATATTTAGCCACCGTACCGACACTCACGTTTACAAGTATACTTATACAAGCCTATTTGTTCGACGGAGCCCTAGAACCTATGCTTTACCTTCCTATACTATTGAATCCATTCATATTAGCCTAAAGAGTGACTTAGTAAGGAAGGATCATATTATGATCACGTATTAATATGATCAACCGCACTGATGTTTCGAATACCAACTTCTAACTGTAAAGCTGGTCACATCCGAATCGGCCATTTAAGGCAACTTTGAAAAGCCGCCCGGACGCCTAGGTAAGCCTTCAAAATGACATGTCCGGGTAAATCGGGACTCCTCGTCAACCCTACCGCCTTCCGACGGACGTGAGTGTATCCCCAGTCTTTAGCCACTTTCCCAAAGGCTGGGAGGGGTGGAGGTTCTTGCTCTGTCGGTGCCACGTACTGCTCGACAGCTGAACTGAGAAATGCGGACAACTTCCGAACTCTCATATCCAATTAAAATTCATCAATTTAAAAGGTACAGTACAAAGGTTTCCTTTTCCAATCCCATTCTCAGCCCCCTCCGTTGTTATCGTTCCCGCTACCCGTCGCCCCTGTCAGGGCTTCGGATAGCTGGTCCTCCCCCCCCCCCCGGCCCCCATCGGGCAAATCGTGGAGCAGTCGGTTCAGAACTGGGCTAATAGGTCACCACTTACTTCAAAAACATTTGCACGAGAAATGTGACGTTTGAACCGAGCTAAATTTTTTCTCACGAGGTTATAGGCAAATTCGAATCTTCATGAATTTTGAAAATTGTTTCAGAATAGTGGGTAGGGTAAAAATATGGATTACGGTTACACCTTTATCGAATATTTGGCATGTTCTTTTATAATCCGGCGTCAGAATTACTACTGAGAAATGTAGAGAAACTTTTATTTTCGGAGTAAGGGGCGTGGCCAATTTCCAAGAAGTTGATTGGTCCATTGACATCGTTTGCCAAATTATGTCTGTTCTGTTACCGCGTGGGAAAAATTGCTCTTGCCTCGCAGGCAAGCCTCAGTAAGCTGTTTTACAACTCCTTCTACTTTTATTTTAGGAACTTTTCAAAATAAGTTTTGGCGATTATAAAATTATTTTAAGATTTTAAGTTCGGTGCAAAAACAGTATATTTATGTACCTGAATGTAGCATAAATTAAATTTTTAAGGGTTTTAAAGCTCAGATTATACAAAATTTTGGAAATTTAGATTTGATATTTGGATATAAGACTGTGATATATGGAAAGACTGTGTCACGTATTTCGCAAATTCCGTACAAACTATATTCATCTTACTTAATGTAGACATAGGACTAACGTTAGTATTAGGAGAACAGAGGTCTCAGCAACCAAGGGAATATGCCTGACTGTCAAAATTCAAATTGAAAACAATTGCGACACTGACATGGCTGTCTTACTTAGAGTACCAGGCCAAAAGTTGAAAGTATTTCCGTCTGACTTTTTTGGTTTAACTTTCAGTCAGCACCAGTCTAACTTAGGCCTAGGCCTAACGTTACGCCTAACTCAACTGTTACTGTTACTAGTGTTAGTGTTAGGCCTGGGATTCGTTAGGCCTCCTAATAAGTAATATAGGATACACCTAGGCTAGGTTCGTTGCTCGTATCTTACTCATAGGCCAAGATCAGGGTGTATCCTACTCTATGGTCTAACGTTAAGCCCTAATATTAATAAGTTACTTACTAGCCTACTTACTTAGGCTAGGGATATCAAAAATATTTAAAAATCCGCCCGTAACATTAGGTCTAATGTCAGGCCTAGGCCTAGCGCAGGCTGGGCATTATTTAGTCCGCAGTCTGCAGACCTAATTTATATTTATGGATTCCCATACTAGGTCAGCAATATACCCATTGTCAAAATTGGGCTACCGCACCTTCAAAAATTTTGAATGGTCTCAGTCTTTCTCAAATTCACATATACTCCTAGGTAATTGACCTCTACGGGTCATTTATATGTTTAAGACCCATCATTTTAAGGATAGGCAACTAGCACTCAGTCTCCAAAAAGAGACCAAAAATTTTGATTTATACAAACAATCCTGTTTTGTTTTTTAAAACATTCTAAATCTTGTTACTAGGCCGTTCACACTATTGTATGCTATATTGTATATAGCACGCACTGCAGTTCAATTGTGACATGGTTGCTGGTCAAGTTGCCCCCTAGCAAAGTCGCCCCTCACAAAGTCGCCCCCTGACTAAGTCGCCCCCTGGGCCAAAAAAGTCGCCCCTTAACAAACTCGCCCCTTACAAACTCGCCCCCTGACAAAGTCGCCCCCTGACAAACTCGCCCCTCGACAAAGTCGCCCCTCGACAAAGTCACCCCTCAGTGGTCCCGGCAAAATTTCTTAAAAACAATAATAATCGATACAAAGATACAGTAATCGTTTTTATTAGCTGTTATGAAGTGCCTACGCACTTTTGTTGCTGATTTGATGTCACACTTTAGCCTTACACGTAGCCTACAGTGTTTTTGAAACCAACTTAGGCCTTTATCTAATTGCAACTTTTTTCCTTCTTTGAAGTTTAGAAAAATTAATCCTGTAATTTTAATTACTTCAAACATTAACTTCTTTTATACCCAGTGTTACTTAACGTTCAATAAGAGCTGGTGTAAATTTTGCTACAATTCTGTGAAAAGTGTACATATTATCACTCGAACGCTGTCGATCAGTCGATCAGTTTCCTACAAAAATGCGGGAGTACGTAAGTACAGTAGGTATGGGAACATAGTACGCGATACTATATCCCTGTACGTACGTACGTACGTACGTATGTACTGTTGTATTACCGAGGCATACGTAAGTAGGCCTACTGCAAATATATGGTGCATGAACATAGACTGAACGATTATCTTTTTGTTTATTATTAATTTGCTTGAATCATTTTTGATGAAATTTTGCCGGTGGTGACTTAAATTGAACTGAGGGGGCAACCTTGTTAGGGGGCGACTTTGTCAGGAGGCGAGTTTGTAAGGGGCGACTTTGCTAAGGGGCGACTTTGTTGGCCAAGGGGGCGACTTCGTTAAGGGACGACTTTGTGGGGGGCGACTTTGTGAGGGCGACTTTGCTAGGGGGCGACTTGACTGGCCCCCTGTGACATAGTTCATAGCTATGGCAGGGCTCGAAATAACGGGGGCCCGTGGGCCCGATGCTCCTAGAAATTCGCTGGGGCCCGTAGCTTTTACAGGTTGGCTCCTAAATATTTCAAGTCTAATTGTACATTCTGCACATGAACCTCTCCACCCACAAGTAAACGTGCTATGTAATGCATGCAAGAGACTGCAATGGTAGGAAGTACATGCTTTGATGACCAATGTAAAAAGGAAAGCACATAAAAGCATCTGTACACTTAAAGATCCTTTCAAAAGTCCTTTTTTAGCTCATACCAGCATGCTGGTGTGAGCTATTGTGATCACGCGGCGTCACTCTATCTATCTATCTATCTATCTGTCCACACTTGTTCAAAATGCTTCTCCTCCCACATGCTTTCATGGATTTGTTTGAAACTTGGGCACAATGTTCCTTGGGTGGTGGGCCATTTGGGGTGTTCAGGAATTTTTGGTCCAAGGTCCAATGTGGACCCTAGGGCCCATTTTATGAAATTCTACAAAACGCTTCTCCTCCTACAGATTCTCTTGTACAACGTTGATGGTTTGCCATAATGTTACTCTGTTATTGGTCCCTTCGGGGTGTTCAGGAATTTTGGGTCCAAGGCCCAAGATGGACTGTTGGGTCCATTTTGTGAAATATTGCAAAGTAATTAGTTTCTTCTCTATTTAATGTTTAAAGAGAGGTAACAGCCTCTCATTATAATGCTTGGTTAGTGATCTCATTGTGGTGTTCTTGAATTTTGGTCTTAGGTCCCATGTGGGCCCCAATGGCTCATTTTATGAAATTCTACAAAACACTTTTTCTCCTACAAATTGTGTTGTACAGTGTTGATGATTTGTCATAATGAAGCTCTGTTAATGGTCCTTACAAATTACTTCTCCAATTTGGGATGAAGAATACTTTTGATACCTTTCTAACCAATTTTGTGCCACCCCTCTGTTTTACTAGTCTCACAAAATCACTTTTCTACCTATTTTTCTCTGTACTGCATCCTCTTTAAAACTGTCTGTGTAGAAGAGGTCAATCCTGTGCAGTTGTTTAGGTTAGTTTAAAGGGAGCTGCTTAATGGGATTTCCATTGGGTATTTCCATTGTGTGTGCATTGTCAGAGTTGGGTGTGTTTGTCGTAGTGATCCTCTGTTAATGGTTAATGGTTCTTTTAGGGTGTACAGAAATTTTGGGTCCAAGGCCCAATGTACCTTAGGGTCCATTTTGTGAAATATTGCAAAATGGTCAATTCCTCCTCCAGTTAATGTTAAACAGAGTTGAAGGCCTGTCATAATGATGCTTGGTTAGTGATCTGTTTATGGTGTTCTGGAAGTTTGGGTCTAAGGTCCCATATGGGCCCTATGGCTCTTTTTATGACATTTTGCAAATTCCTTACTCCTGCAGATTCTCTTGTACAATGTTGATGGTTTGTCATAATTACATTTAGGTAGTGGTACCTTCAGGGTGTTTAACAAGTTGGGGTCCAAGGCACAAGATGGACCATAGGGTCCATTTTGTTTAGTATTGCAAGTGATTAACTTTTCCTCCAGTTAATGTTTAACAGAGTTGACGGTCTGTTATAATGATGCTTGGCTAGTGATCTGTTTCTGGTTTTGTGGAATTTTGGTCCAAAAGCCCACGTGGACTCTATGGTTTTATGAAGTGTGCAAAAGTGCATCTTCAACTACAGATTCTCTTGTACAATGTTGATGGTTTGTCATAATGATACTTGAAATTTGGGGTCCAAGGCAGAAGATGGGCCCTAGGGGCTTTTGCTTTCTTAAATTGTATTCGTGAAACAACTTACAAAGCAAAGATAGCATGACAAATTTTTTGTGACGTTCAGGAAGTTGCCATCAGGGTATGTGAGATTTGGGGTCATAAGCCATTTGACATCATTTAAAGTCATAGGACGCTTGTACTAACAAAGACTAGAAGCCAGGGACCCTTAATTGGTTGAAGGTATGAGCTTCAGCACCATTGGTGCTCTAGTTTATTTATTAGTTTTGGCCCCTTGATTTCTCATTTGGCCCCTAGATTCCATGGGATAGGGGCCCGGCTGGCCCCCAAAGGCTGAAGGCTTATTTCGACCCCTGTATGTAGCAACAGTCATTGCAGAAACGCACACAGATGATGTTACTCTCACAGTAATAATGCGGGAAAAACTTTGTGTTGCAATAGCCTAGGCCAGTTCAGGGAGCAAAGTGTACGTGAGAACTAGGCCTAGGTACCCTAGGCTAGGCATTATTCAGCCTCCACAGTGCCGTAGGCCCGTTTTTCCTATTTGAACATGTTTAGGCCTAGGCCTAACTTAGCCGTAAAGAGTGTGTGGCATCTCCATAGACATATTTAGGAATAGCCCTATGAGTAAATAGCAAAGTAGTAAATAGGCCTACAACTGGATTTCGCCTAACAAGTCGATCTAGCATTATATATAACGCTAGATTGACCTGTTAGGTGAAATTGGTATACCACCAATACAACCGGCGAAGAAAAAAATAATAAAATACATAAGATTATATTTCCCCTTTTGGTTCTGAGATATATATGCACGTTATTTCAATGGCCCGTAAGTCCTTAGTATTAACAGATACATGCACGTAAGTTGGTGTGCAGCTAAGTAATTGCATAAACATTATGTAATAAATCGGACTTGCGTATAGAGTTGCACATTCCTATTTAAAACAGTGTGTAAAACATTAAGGCGAAACAATTTTTTCGCCTAAGGGTCGAGTTCTCCCAACAGTCTCGTTTTTTCATACGGTTTTTCGCCTAAATCCCAAATTAGAGAAATATATATATATCTTTAATGCTTTGAATGCCTGTGGGCTGTGGCCCATACCCAGCTGGTTGCCAGTCAAGTTGCCTTTACTACTGTCAAAGTGCCCCTCACAAAGAAAGTTGCCATCATCAATTATCAATTGAAAGTTCCCCCTTGACAAAGTCTCTTCCTTGGGAAACAAAGTTGCCCTCGTCAGTTCAACAAAGTTGCGGAGCAATTGCAGAATGCAATGCCCCTCCTGAAATTGAGTGACAACAATAGAGTTGCTTATTGTCAAAGTGCATTCAAGCGAGACATTCTTTTGAGAACGATTCAAAGTTGGAGTGGCGCATTGCATTCTGCAGTTGTACTAAAGTTGCCCCTGGGAAAATTTGTAAGTGACTACTAACAATAGATAAAAAGGTAATCTATATAATCTCTTATTCTTAACAAAACATAACAAAACAGGTTAAAGGGCAAAAGAGGGCTAATTAAGGCCCCATAATATGCCCCAAAGTCCAAATCCAGCCCTTCCAAATAAGATATTGGCTACGGCAAAAAAATTGCTGAAGTAAAAACGATTTACTTCGGCAAAAATACACTTTACCTCGGCAGTAAAAGTCATACTGCCGTGTGCATTGCAAGTTAACAAAAGTTTGGCCTATCTGCTTGTTTACTAACTTCCTCTACAGTAGGTTAACGTAATTTGTTTGTGTAAGCTCCGGAATTCCATTGATAAAACCAATACAGCCGCTTTGGGAATTTTTCTCACCTTATTACACATTAAAAGAGATAAAACGGCTGGTTTTGAAATCTAAAGGTCGCACTCTGCCATGTCACATTCATGTGTGTACAGTGATCACTTTCTTCACAGCATAGAGATAGTGAGTTTCGTACGTACAGTAAATACCGATCGTAACAAACTTTTTAAAACAAGATTTTCCGTTAAAACTTGAAAAATTGCAACTATGTTTTGTATATAAAGCAATAATACTGAATATATTTGCTCAAGTTTCGATCGTGGTGGAAAATATATCAGACTGTCAGAAAAAGATTTCTTTTCAAGTCACTACTCGAAGCTTCATTTCGAGCCGTGTAGGCCTAGTGTGCAGCTTTCATAGCTGGTAGGTCCCCATACGCGTGTCCTGCAATCTATCGCCTCGGCAAAATTTTTGCCAAAGTCAAGTCAGTTTGGCTCGGCATTTTACCTCGGCATTGCCAAATGCCGAGGCTATTTTCGAGGGCTGCAAATCCTTTACTAAAACTGCGAGACCAACTCTAAGTGGGCCCAGTACAATCAGTCATGGAAGAACTTGTCAATGTCAACCTTAAAGCAGTGCACAGAAGTGGAGTTAACCACTCACTCAGGCAGACTATTCCACTCATTAACAACTATGAGAGAAGCTGAACTTTCTAATGTCAAGCCTTGCTAAACACTTCACCAGCTTCTTACAATGGCCTGGAACCCAAGAATTACTTTGAACCTTTAAGCAGCTACAAGACAGCAAAGGATTTCTTTCAGGGAGAAATTTGTTAACCTGGTGCATTTTTTTCCTCCCTAACTACAGGGTGGTAAGCCCAAGATGCTTACAGTGTAAGTCTAATATGATAAGGTAGATTTCTTACTTCAGGTATGAGACAAGTGGCCCTCCTCTTAACTTGCTCAAAAATAGACTTGTCCTTTTCATAGAAGGGACTCCAAGCCTGAGCAGCATAGTCAAGATGGGATCTTACCAAGTGCTTATACAAATTTAGTAAAATTTCTTTACTAAAGCTACTGAAATTCCTCATGATCAATCCAAGCACCTGATTAGCCCTAGCAGCAGCTGCACACTCCTAGGTGGCATCAAATTGCCTGTAATAACAACACCCAGATCTTTCTCAAAAGTCACATTACTCAAAATTCTAGTGCAGCAATTAAGCATCTTCATCATCACTAACCTTCCAATAGAGCTTACTGCTTAGTATCATCAGCAGACCTACTAATACTAGATGTGAGAGAGCTATCAATATCATTGATGAAAATTAAGAAAAGAATTGGGCCAAGAACAGAACCCTGTGGTATCTCGCTTTTAACTTCATTCCAAGACAAGAAATTACTATTAACAACAACTTTCTGAGATATGCCATGGAGCTACGAATTTATCCATTCAGCACATCTACCCTCCATTCCTAACCTATGCAACATAGGTTTTACCATAAGTCTATCTCATGGAACTTTATCAAAGGCTTTTGGAAAATCAAGGTAAATAACATCAACACCGTGACCAAAATCAAGACATAATAAAGAAAAATCCTCAAGAAAGCTCAGTAAATTAGTAGTTAACACAAAATCTACTGGGCAGGAAACCATGTTGCAACAGATTGAGTTACCCATTATCTACAAGATACTTAAAGAGGGATTTGCTTCACCCCAAGTATGACTTTTACTTGGTGGTAAGCCCCGCCCATAATTGCCTTTACTGCTTCTCCTTGTGCAGACACAAACATAGTTCACTGCGCAAGGTCACATCCTGGTGAGCATAAAAGACCTTGTGTGTAATCAAAACATTCTCTGTGCATGCTGTGTAATATGAGCTGCTCTGCATCTTTTGAATTTTGTAACTCTGATGTCAATCAAAGAGTAGTCACCAACTGAGACTTTTGCTTACCCCCAACTAAAAGTCATACTTGGGGTGATGCAAATCCATCTTTAAGCAAACAATCCTTGAATAAAGGTTCCAAAACTTTGCACACAACACTGGTTAAACTGATTGGCCTGTAACTACAAGGCAATCTCTGATCCCTCTTTTTAAAAATTTTAGTAACATTAGCTACCTGCCAATCAGCAGCAATAAAGTTTGAATCCAAATGCTTCTGAAGAATAATGTAGAGAGGAACAGACAAAATCTCAGAACATTCATGAAGAATAGCAGGATGGATCCCATCTGGCCCTGGGGCCTTACAGTACTAGCCTTTAAATGGGATATGGCATCCCCCAACAAAAGAGTTGCTAGCATCTCTGCCCAAACATAGTGTTTAGGAATAGCCCTAGAGTTCTAAAGACAGTTGATAACTGCACTTTGATTGACATTCATACTGAACAATACAGTTTCACTAAGGTTGGTCAACATCAGTACAGTCATCATCCCAATTAAGCTCACACACTGGGTTTGGCAATGTTGTCTCAGGCAATTGAAACTCAGTGCTGGCTACTGTGGCTCTGTGGTAGAGGTTTACTAGACAGGGGGTTTGGTTTGAATTGGAGGAGGGACTAGAAGTTAACTTAGAAGGGAGAACTGTTACTGTCTGGGGTGAGTTTAGAGAGCTTTTCAACTTTTTAATTTATTATAAACCAGTTCCTCTGGGAAACAGTATCACCAATTGAAGATGAGCTATCAGAACCTCTACAAGTCCCCAAAATAGATCATTCCTTGATAAAAACATGTACAAAATAATCTTTTAACAATTTAGCCATATCCTGATGATCACTAAGTAATGTGCCTTGGTAACCTTGGAGAGACCCAACACCCTCCTTAACTTTCTGCTTAGACGGACATAAGTATGAAAAGATTTCAGATTCTTATTTAGTGCATAAGCACTTTTGTTGCTGATTTGACATTATCCCCTTTACAGTGTTTTGAAATTAACATCTTTCAATTTTCTGTTTCGAAGTTTGCAAAAGCAATCCTGTGATTTGAATTACTTAAAACTTTTCTTTCATAACAAATGTTTATTAACATAATGTTTACATACTGTAGAGGGTTAATTTTTCCGATTTCAGTGAAGTGTATTATATTGCTCAAACTAGCTATGTCAATCAGTTTCATACTAAATGGGGGAGTACTTACCTGTAGAGTGCAGTAGGTATGGAGCATATTCCTTATGTGATTATTATGATAATATATCACTTTAGGTATACGCATACTACGACTGAGGCATACATAAGTACAGTATATAATGATACATATGCATAGAAGCTGATGTACACTTGGCCTGCTCTACGGCACTGTACCTCAATGATTATGTTGGTGGTTATATTAGCCTTACCTCAATTTCTGTGGTGCCTACCTATTGCATGTGCAAAAGCTTTTGTTTGCCACTTTTTATTTATCATTGAAATATCAAATATTTGTAGCCATTCTGAGGGTAGAACTGAGGGGGCAACTTTGTGGAGGGAAGACTTTCAGTGGTGGTGACTTTGTAGGGGTAACTTTGTGAGGAGCCATCTTGCTAGGTGGTGACTTGGGGTTCAAATTAGAGAATAAAAAATACATGCACAACTGAAATTTTTCCTTGAAAGGGGGCTGAAAACATATTTTTCATACACAGGCAAAAATTTTCATACGCAAAGCCATATGCATCTGTGCATGAAGACAAAGTATTTGTTATGTTATTCTATTATCCTTTTTGAAAGTAAAATCAGACTCGCGGTCAAATTTTCAAGTTCCCATCTTTTAATAAACAAGTTGATAAATTTTAACAAAAATGTGAAGGCAAGAGTGTCAGAAGGAACCTTTATTCACACTTTTGTTAGGCAAGATAATTGCTTCATTATTTGCAGTAAAATAGTTCTTGTCTTAAGTGAATTACTGTCTCTGAGTTTTAGATGCCCTTTACTCCTTAGTGATCCACTTAAAGTTCCATCAGAATCATTGTGGTGTGCACTGACACCTTGAATTCAAAATATAGCTGCTACAGATTGCTCTTTCCAGATAATATCAAAATATTACAGAATAAGGAAGATGCATTGGAGAATAATTCTGGAATTTGCATGGGGTTAACTATGTTTTCTTTATTTATACCATCAAAATGTTTGTTAAGTGATCCACTCATGGTACTAGTATGTAATATCACATGTACTGTATAAATCCCTGGTTTGTATACAGATATGCCTTTGGAGGGGTAGAGGGTGAGGGAGTAGGGGTGACAATAGGTATAAAATTAAAGAAGAATAAAAAAAAGAAAAGATTTTCACTGAAGTGCTTGAAGGCCTATACTAGATTTAGGAGAAAGTGTTCATATCAGGGCTTGAAAATAGACTAGCACTCTGGCGCAAAAGTGCCAGAGACTGCTGCAACTGCGCCAGAATAACAAGAAAGTGGGTTTTTGTCTGGTGCTAAAAATAGTGCCAGATGTATGAGGCAATAGACTTTATGAACTCTTGTGCCCACCACCCACTTTTTCCACATTCAAGGTGTCATTGAGGTCATTCGAAACCTGCCTTAGGCTATACATGCACCCAGCCCCTCCGGCACCTTCCAGGTTTTTCAGAGATGGAGTGACCTCACCATGCTTAGAACTGCCTGTTGTTTCACCAGAAATGCTCTTTGTCTTTAATATTTCTTGTTCCTGTTATTTTCAATTTCTTTTACTAAATGCACAAGTAACATTCGGGACACAATCAGAGAATGTTACATGCAGGGAACAGTGAGTGGTTTCTTTGAAAAATTGAAAACAGCTCAAGGCAATAGGAAAACAGCTCCAGAAAAGCTTCAAAATGAAGGTCATCAGAAGCTGTTTTTAGCTGCAGAGAGGAAAAGGCTTATTTTCCAGCCCTGCATATTCGTTCTACTTGTCATGAAATATGAACTGGTAGTACAAAAAATGTTACAAAAACTTACACATAGCCATATTGTATATTTTTAGAAAATAATCAATCTTGTTTTTCCAGAGGTCAAAGACCGAAAACCTTGAAATCATGATATCTCAAGATAGGAGTGGCCTGTATGGATGTGTTGTGTTGAGAGGAAGAACCGTATTGTTTTTGGTAGAGGTCAAAGGTCATCTGAGGTCACCAGAGGTCAAAAACCATGTAATCGCGGTATCTCGAGATAGGGATGACTGACACTTGTCATATTTGGTATGTAGATTTGTCATGTTGAGAGGAAGAGGCCTATTGTTTGTGGTGAAGGTCAAAGGTCATTTGAGGTCACCAGAGGTAAAAAGCCGAAAAGCTCGTTAATCACAATATCTCAAGATAGGAATGACAGACAATTTTCATATTTGGTATATAGACTTGTCATGTTGAGAGAAAGAATCCTGTTGTTTTTGGTGGAAGTCAAAGGTCCTTTGAGGTCACTAGAGGTCAAAAACCGAAAACCTTGAAATAGCCATATGTCAAGATGGGAATGGCCTATATAGATTTGTCATGTTGAGAGGAAGAATCCTATTGTTTTCGGTAGAGGTCGAAGGTCATCTGAGGTCACCAGAGGTTAAACTGCGAAAACCTCGTAAATGGCTTGTAAACACGATATCTCCAGATAGCAATGACCGACACTTTGCTTATTTGGTACATAGATTTGTCATGTTGACAGGAAGAAGCCTTTTGTTTTTTGGTGAAGGTCATTTGAGGTCACTGGGGGTAAAAAGCTGAAACGTTCGTAATCACGAAATCTCAAGATAGGAATGACCGACACTTTTCATATTTGGTTTATAGATTTGTCATGATGTAAGGAAGAACCCTATCGTTTTTGGTGGAGGTCAAAGGTCATCTTGGATTACCAAAGGTCAAAAAGCAACATTTCCCAAGAATTCCCAAGATTTCCTTAAGGGGTCACCAGAGGTCAAAAAGCAAAAATTCCCAAGATTTTGTTATATGGGGTCACCAGAGGTCAAAAAGCAAAATATCCCAAGAATTCCCAAGATTGTAATCTGGCGTCACTGGGGTCAAAAATCAACATTTCCCAAGAATTCCCAAGATCATCATGTGGAGTTATGAGAGGCCAAAAAGCAAAAGCAAAATTTCCCAAGAATTCCCAAGATTGTTATATGGGGTCACCAGAGGTCAAAAAGCAAAATATCCCAAGAATTCCCAAGATCATGATATGGGGTCACCAGAGGTCAAAAAGTGAAATTTCCCAAGAATTCCCAAGATAGTCATCAGGAGTCACCAGAGGTCAAACAGCAAAATATCCCAAGTATTCCTAAGATCATCATCTAGGGTCACCAGAGGTCAAAAAGCAAAATTTTCCAAGAATTTTCAAGATCCAAGATCCATTGGAGTTGAACCCCTTTCAAGACACTTCAGATTTTCTTTTTTGTTATATTTGGTGGGGTTCAAAGGTCATGTGAGGTCAGCAGAGGTCAAATGTTTAAAACATAAAATGATGTATTCAAGAAAGATAAATTTGAGGGATAAACCTCAGTGCAACAAAGCATCCCCATTCGGCAAGGAATCACTAAGCCTTTGGGCTTTCTGGTTTAGGTTAAGTAGTTACCTCTTCACTGGTAAATGTTTTAAACTTCACAAAGTAAAAATGGCTAGCTTTTACAAAACTTTTTGTAAAGTAGAAAAATTTGTGTCAGCTGTATGTCTCAGATGCAAAATCTCTCAGTTGGGGCTCTTAACAAAATTCATTTCATGGAGGTGCTATTTCATAACATAACATAACATAACATAACATAACATAACATAACATAACATAACATAACATAACATAACATAACATAACATAACATAACATAACATAACATAACATAACATAACATAACATAACATAACAGGTTAAAGGGCAAAGGAGGGCTAAGGCCCCATAAGATGCCCTGAAGTCCATACAACCTTAACTGACAACAAACAACCAACCAACACCAAACAAGCCCAGCACAATTAGATCCTACCACAGTTATGGAAGAACTTGTCAATGTTAACCTTAAAGCAGTGCACAGATGTAGAGTTAACTACCCACTCAGGTAGACTAAATATTCCACTTGTTAACAACTCTATGAAAGATGCTGAACTTCCTAATGTCGAGCCTTGCAAAACACTTAACTAGCTTCTTACAATGGTCTCGGATCCGAGAATTACTTTGAACCCTTAAATAATTGCAAGATGACAAAGGATTCCTTTCAGAGAGAAATTTGTACACCTGAAGCATGTCCCCCCTAATCCTTCTCAACTCCAGGGTGGTAAGCCCAAGATGCTTAAGTCTAACATGATAAGGTAGGTGTTTCACCTCGGGTATAAGGGCAGTGGCTCTCCTCTGAACCTGCTCTAAAAGAAACTTGCCCTTTTCGTAGAAGGGAATCCAAGCCCAGGCTGCATAGTCGAGGTGCGGTCTTACCAACTGCTTATACAGATTTAGTACAATTTCTTTACTAAAACTACTGAAATTCCTCTTGATCAATCCAAGCACCCTATTAGCCCTAGCAGCAGCAGCTGCACACTGTCTAGATGGCTTTAAATCGCCTGTAATAACTACACCCAGATCCTTCTCAAAAGTCACATCACTCAGAATACTACCATTCATGTTATAATCATAGCTGGAATTTTTAGGACCAAAGTGAAGGACTTTGCACTTATCTGCATTAAAAGACATTTGCCAAGTCTGAGACTAAGAATATAACTACTATATCCAACTATCTTTGACAAACATTTTATAGTATTAATGGATGATGTATTGTTGTATAGGGTTATTTATCCTCCAATCTTCAAATGCTCTCTTTTTATCTTGAAATTGCAGACTTGTGCCATGTTATGTCCTGGTTCTTCATCATGGAGGTATGATGCTCCTAGATACCTGTTTGGCATGTTAAATGCAGTTTTTAACAAGTAAGTAACTCTTCCAATTATGATTTTATTGACAAAAACTATAGCTTTTAAACATCAAGATAAAGATGTCAGTGTGAAAAGAAGCAGACTCCATATTTATTAGTTTGCTATAATGGCATGGTCAAAAGTGTTTAGATCAGGCTCATGGGACTCTAATATTTGTGAAGTTGGTTATCTGCAAGCTTAGGAGGTGGGACTTTGATCAGAGTTACAGTCCTGCAGTGATGTCACAAATGACACAGGTACATAAATAAACAGCAGCAGCTAAAGTGTCAAGAAGTCTTGTCCTACCAATGAGTATAATACACCAGTAGGCCCCTCCACTACAGGCTTTTAAGGGCAATGAAAACTGTAGCAGTCAACCGAAGGGAAATGTAAAGCTAGCGGTCCCATCAAAATAGGACTTTTTTGCATGTTTGATAGTATTATTGGAAACCACCCAAGGAGTCACAACTCCACTGAAAGTGGAGTTGTTACTTAACTCATGGCCAGGAGTTGTGACTATAAAGTAGGGTCTGGTAACCAGCTTATTAAAGATGTGAACTCATGGTCTCATACATTATGTTATGATACCACATATTTAGCTACTCAGATCAGATATATAGCTACAATGGAACTGTTTAGAGGCCCATTTGCAGTCACCAAGTATTTAGGAACGTGAGTCATGTGAGGCTTAGGCAGAACCATGACCTGCACTCAGAACTGCAACCCAGTAGACAGAGCTGTATCTGCACTCAGTATTCAGTACTGTGACCCAGCAGACAGAAGCACAGGCTCCATCCAGTTCTTCAATTTATTGGTCAGAACCAAAGTCTGCACCTGAAACAGTGACTCAGCTCACAGAAGCCATCTGCAGAGTTTTGTTTTCATGAAAAGAGAAGCCTGTGCATTTTTTATGGCATGTGCATAGTTTGGGATGCTTAATTTGCTAACATGATATCTCAAGAAGAGAAAGTTTGACAGTTCTTAAACTTATTCTGTGGATGCCCAGTACTGAGGGGAAGAGCCCTGTTGGTTTTGTTAGAAGTTAAAGTTCACCTGAGGTCAAACTTAGAGAACCTTGTGGATGTGAAATCACAAGATAGGAAGTTTTCATACTTTTCATACTTAACTTGTAGATGTTCTGTAAAGGATAGGGAATATCCATGTAGTTCTTTGTGGAGATGAAATGTCATTTTAGGTATCTAAACATTTACATCTGAAACCTAAACAGGCTGTTTCATGCTAGGAAACATGGAAACCAGCTTTTTGAATGGCATGTAATTTCTATATTGATTGCAAGAATCCTGGTGCTATTGTTGAAATGCAGTTTTAACTCTGAAAACCTCATATTGGTGTATGGATGCCATGAAGCAGGTCCAGGATATGTACACTTTAAGAGCTAATTCTGGTGAATCTGAAATCTACTGATATGAAATATCAAACATCCATTGTTGCATTCTGGTAGTCTACCTAGAGCTCCAGAGTTGAGGTGTGATATGATGGTGTATGTCCCTAGTGAGTTATTGTGATCTTTGCACCTTTTGCTAAAAATGAAAAATTTGTTTTGTCACTGATTGTGTTGTAGAAAAATTTGTACTTTGCCACTTAGAAACAGACTTGGTCATTTCTAGCATTTTGCCTCAGGGTTGATCCAGCTCGTATTCGAGAGGTGGGGCCTGACCAAGCTGCTTCCGAGTGGTTGCTACGATGTGGAGCAGCAGTTAAATTCAAAGGCTATGAAAAGTGGAATGAAGATTATAACCTGTTACCATCAGGACCAAAAGGAAAGTTTAGAATAGAAGAGGTTGATGCTACTGATTCAAGTATCATGCACATTGGCTTTGAATACTTTCGTAAGTTTAGCCAGAATTACTTTTTGCTTTGAATGAATATCTTTTTACGTTTTGTGTTCAGAATTTGCAAGTTACATGTTTAAAGCTGCTTTCATTTAGGTAAAGACAGGACGGATAATTGATTGCCACTGTAGATTCTGACTTAGTTGAATTTAGCTTAAGTGTAGAAGCAGTCCTCAACCTTATTTTACAACTAAATTGTTAACTCTTTCTCTCTGTGTTTGATTTCCTTTTGATGCAGAGAACTTGGAGTTCCTTCGATCCCTGAAACTTCATCATTGTACCTACTTGACAGACATCTGTCTTTCAAAGCTGGTTTACTTGAAAGGAAGCCTAGAAGATCTGCAAATAAGCAGCTGTGGTGATATCACGGACACAGGATTGTTTCATTTGCACAAACTGCAGTAAGTTCACTTCCAAAGAACTTGTTGTGCTGCATTCATACACAGTTAACATAGGGAGTATGATAGGACAGGCCAGCATTGGATGGGACATCCAGTTAATATACAGGGTATGATAGGACAGGCCAGCATTGGATTGGGCATCCACTTAACATAGAGGGTATGATGGGACAGGACAGCATTGGATGGGACATCCACTTAACATAGAGGGTATGATGGGACAGGACAGCATTGGATAGGACATCCAGTTAACATACAGAGTATAATATTTCTTGGATTCACAAAATGCATAATCTAAGGAGATATTTCACTATCTCAGTGGATCTTTATATGTCTTCCTTATACTCAGTTTTGTCATTTTTGCTAGCAGTGTTAATGAGAATATCTTGAGTCAGTACTGTACATTCAGGGTTTCCCCTCTGCCTTTAGACAGTAAACTTATCTTGGCAAGTAAATTCTGGAACCTTCTTACCTGAATATGCAAGTGGTTTTTAAAGTGTAAATGTTCATCCATGCCTGTGTACAAAAATAAATGTGGACTACAGGAATTTCTATGATAAAACCTTTCAACTGTTGATGATTTTTAAAACAAAAATGCACAGGAAAATTTAAATTGGTATGTTCAGCATCAGTATCACCCATAGGAGATGTACAACACACAAGTAAGAGGTTTATATTATGATGAAACTTTATCATGTTACTTGTTCCAGAGAATAACTTAGTATTCAAATTTTGTGTAGCAGTTTTGAGAATTTTTTTCTTCTGTAGTGTAAAATCACTGAAAACCCTATGGTGATGCACACAAAAAATGCTGCATGTTTTTGCATTTGTGTAGCAATTTGGCCAGCTTGTGAAGCAAATTGCGATGTGATACCGGATAAATTAATATTCCCTGCATTTCCACTTTACTTTCCATCATTTCAGGGCTTATGTCAGGGCTAATTTTGGCTTCTTGCTCAACTGGGCAAATTGTTTTGAAAGTGTGTTTACAACATTATGATCTGTCCAAAATACATATGACCAGCATTCCAGCACATTTTATGGTAAAAAATGTATCCTGGCATTGTTTGATTTTAGCAGATTATTTCGAGACTTAAACTAGCTTAACTTTACAACACTTTTAAATTGTTGTAAAATTAAATGAAAAAGTCAGCTGGTTCAATGCAGTATAGTGCAATACCAAACCTCGTGGAATGATCATGGTATCATCTTGTCATCTTTTTATTGTGGCTTGTAAAGAGTTAAAAAATGAGTACCATTTCTCTCTTTCACAGAAAGTTGCAAAAATTGTTCCTGTGTGACCTGCCAGCAGTAAAAGACATGAACAAAGTACTGAGTATTCTTGGAGGGGAACTTCCTAAATGTGAAATTAGATATTTATCTCTGGAAGGTTTGAAAGACCTTAAAAAGTTAGGTAAAGACAAAGACTTCAAGATGTGAAGAGTTAAACTTGTCACTTGGCATAATTTGAAAAATGAAAGCAAGGAGTGATGTTACTGCAGAGATACAAAAGGCAGACATAATAATTCTGCAGTGCCTTCTCTGAATCAGTTCAGTTATTGATTTTATATCTGCTATCATGATGAGCTAGTGTCACTGTATGCTGTCACGATATATTACATTATCAGTCAGGCGCTGAGACTCTTTTTAGAGGGTCTCTGGAGAGGAAGATTTAGTTTTAGTGGATTGAAAGTGGTATGTCAGTAATGCATGGTCTTAGTAAAGAAATATAAAACATATTTTATATGTCCACTTAATTGTTGAATGGGTTTCATTTGTCACTTTTTTGGTTTATTTGCTTCATTTGGACCTTAGTTGCTTTATTTTGACCTTGGTGTAATTGTACAAAAAATGTAGTCCTTATTAACTGATTTTTCTTTAGTTCTTTTTTGTGATGCCTTATATTTCTTAGAAACAATCGTGGATATTGCATATAACTTGGTGTTTGGATGACTCATATGGAGTATCAGAAGCTCCTTTTATTATGGAGTTGAAAGGTCATCACTGTTCAGGAAAGACATTCAGTAATGCAGCCAGAAAATTTGGATGTGGAAATATGTAGCTGCTATATATGTCTACAGCTTGCTTCTCAACAGTCTAAATGTGCTACACCTACAAGGGGAAGGGGGGGGGGGGGTGATATCTAATTAATATCTTCACTGCCTTTTTAAACATTGTATTTCCTTTCTTCTATTTTTCCAACCAAATTAAGGAGTAGCTGTTGCTCCCAGCTATTTCCCAGACACTTGAACTCCCCTTCCAGCTGTAACCTGACAACTGTAACCCCTTCAGGTGTGTCCATGACAACACACTCCTTCCAGCTGTGTCCAGGACAGTTGACTCCCCATCCAGCAGTTGGAAAGTGCCATCACCCCAAATTAACTTTGTGTACCCGAATACCCTTATTCATAACAGGCTCTTTTAAATCATGTGACAACAGTTTGGTGACTGAATTTTTGAATTTATGCAAAGCAACCACCACCTTGAGAATGCCACAGTTATGTTCTGAAATATAATGAAAGATACTTGCAATAGAGATAAGATGAGATTTGTATCATTTAGTTCATCCATCAAAGTAAGTTTGGGGTGACTGCATATTCCCATTAAGCTTCAGTGTTATAGGCAGTGTTTAGTCACATATTTCCCCTTACTCATCAGTTGGAAGTAATGCCATGAACATAGTATCGTTGTAACCATAAAACAACACCAGCTCATACTTTGAGACCGCGGCACTTTAAACTTGCAGCTATGCAAATTAAAGTCATCTCAAAAAGCTAGCCAGTCACAGAATTGATCTAACTCCCCCACACAAAAGTGTTTAGGTGTTCCATTTATGTCTGCTCCTTTTGGGTGTAAGAAATCAACCTTCTGATACCCAATAACATGGCCTTCTGATACCCAATAACATGGCAAGTTTTGTTTTTTAACAATTACTGGTAGGAAAGTTGCCTACGTGGGTGCAAATTCCTGACAATAAATTGTGGGTTTATGTGCTTCCGGCTACTGGTTTTCAGAATAAGTTTCAATGTTATTTAAAAGGCAAGTTGTAATGCCTTAATTCTGTATTCCATCTTGTTTTATCGGAAGTGTACACTGTGTTGACCTCAAATGACCAGGCACCTCTAGCAAAAATAACAAAACTTCATCACTTCAGTATGAAGCATTGATATGCCAAGTGAGAAATCAGCTTACCTTCTTCCGATTTTTTGGGGTCCAGGGATGCCCCAGAAGAGGGATACACCCCTTGTTAGGAGTTTTGGCCAGCCCCCACTATTGGGGAAAAATTGGAATTTGTCATGGGGCCAAGATTTATATATATATATATATTTCTAATTTACTTCATTGTTACAGTAAAGATAAATGTCAAGCTGACGTGTGGGGAGCCACAATGGCACAGCAAGAGTCATCTACCACAACATGAGCTCCCCATCAGTTTAACTGTTTTACCCTGAGAGAAGGTTAGATTCTCAAAAGAGCCTCGGACATTTTGGGTGTGCTCACAGTGTAGAGCTTCATTGTGCTTCTTATTTTGGTTTCATATAACTTACCAATTTTTCAGTACACGTTGGGGATTCTATGCTCAGTCGCATACTTTTCTTATATTTCCGTGGAAAGATATAGCCTACAGTGGTATTATTATAGCTCCCAAGAGAATATTTCTGAGTTTCATAGTGCAGGTGACACTTGACAGCCATAGAAATTGAAGTAAGGGAGAACGCTGACAAGAGAGTATCGCCGTGTGCATAACCAGTGAAGCCACGAAAATGTGAGGGCACTTTCGCTGTGCGAAAAAATAGATGATTGTATGATTGCCTGCATGCAGTATGCATTCAGCTTGGGAAATGAAACGTCAATTGATCCAGGGAGCTGCCACTCTAGAGTGGCAGCTCCCTGGTTTATCCATTTTTAGCTCATACCAGCATGCTGGTGTGAGCTATTGTAATCCATTCTGCAGACGGTCACTATTATCTGATCTATTCTATCTATCTATCTATCTATCTATCTATCTATCCTTCTATCTGTCCACACTTGTTCAAAATGCTTCTCCTCCCGCATGCTTTCATCGATTTGTTTGAAACTTGGACACAATGTTCCTTGGGTGGTGGGCCATTTGGGGTGTTCAGGAATTTTTGGTCCTAGGTCCCATGTGGGCCCTATGGCCCTTTTTATGAAATTCTGCAAAGTGCTTCTCCTCCTACAGATTCTCTTGTACAATGTTGGTGGTTCGTCATGTTACTCTGTTAGTGGTCCCTTCATGGTGTTCAGGAATTTTGGGTCCAAGGCCCAAGATGGGCTGTAGGGTCCCTTTTGTGAAATATTGCAAAATGGTCAACCCCTCCTCCAGTTAATGTTAAATAGAGTTGACAGTTTGTGATAATGATGCTTGCTTAGTGATCTGTGTATGGCATCCTTGAATTTTGGTTGAAGGTCCCATGTGGGCCCCAATGGCTCATTTTATGAAATTTTACAAAATGCTTTTTCTCCTACAAATTGTGTTGTACAATGTTGATGATTTGTCATAATGAAGCTCTGTTAATGGTTCTTACAAATTACTTCTCTAATTTGGGATAAAGAATACTTTTGATACCTTTCTAACCAATGATGTGCCACCCCTCTATTTTACCAGTCTCACAAAATCACTTTACTACCTATATATTTCTGTGTACTGCACTCTCTTTAAAACTGTCTGTGTACAAGAGGTCAGTCCTGTGCGGTTGTTTAGGTTAGTTTAAAGGGACCTGCTGGACAGTATGAACAATTCCTGTATTGTAGGTCTGTTGGCATCATAATTCATCATCGTGCATGAGTGGTAATTGACAATGCCTCTTCCTTCCAAAGTTACCTGTTCCTTGATAACTATTCTAAGTTCCATCTGAGGTAGTACTTTCATGGTTCCATGTGGCAGCCAGAGAGCTAATACTAGATTGTTTACAAACTGTTAACTTATCAAAAATGTGTGTAAAAACCAGAAGCTACTGGACTTTTAGATGTTGTAATCTAGCAGTTGAAAGCAAGGATTGCACTGCTAAGGTCAGACAGTAATCAATTATAGTGTGTTCTCACGTACCCCGTGCTTGGGGTAACCACCGTGTTACCCTGAGCGCGAGTAATGTGAGAACGGGGGTTTACTCGGGGTCGGTGTTAAAATTTCGATATACCTCCGAACGGAGGGTTCTGCGGTTTTAAACACCGTGTTTGTGTAATTAATCATGCATCACTGGTGGTCTATGGAGCTCTGTGACCTCTAATTCCGTTTCAGGAAATGTGCATTGGGATAAGAGGCTGTAGTAGAGTGGCAGCTCCCTGGTAGTAGTAAGTATACTGCAACGTTACGCAATAGTACAGTGCACAATGCGAGGTTCTTAAAGTTAATAGTTAATTGTAAATGCCGTTGTACTCCTCGAATACAATATTTGAAGCTGTATTTCTTACTTCACCAAAAATGGCTCCCATTGTTCGGAACTCGGCGTTCGTGGCCAATCTCCAGAGTGTTATATAGCTCCTCTTCTCAACACATACTGCCCTCCTCATGACGGTGTCCTGTTTTTCTATAGTAGGTCTCTATCGGTCACACATGAATGTAAACGTCTCCCGATCCACACGAAAGTTCTCCTTCTAAGAGATTCTGCAGATCTACTCCACATTTAAAGCCTAAGCCCATTTTTAAAAGTTCTCCAAAATGCTTCTTATTTCCCCACCAGTTCCAGCTACTCAACTAGTGCCAACACTCTTTGTTCATCAGAATCAATTCAAATAAGTCTTATGACAATTTCACTATCATGCCACCCCACCCCCACCACAAATAATAAACACCATAGGACAACAATCATCAAAAGTATGAGCTTCTGCACCATTGGTGCTCTAGTTTGTCAGATTAGGAGTAATTTTTCAAATTAGAGGGCATTAATGGTACCTTTTAAGCATTCGTTTCTTATATATATATATATATATATATATATATATCTATCTAAATATATATATATATATATATATATATATATATATATAAGGTCAAAGTACTGCGTAGCACTTATGAAGTAGGCAGGTAAAAATGAAGTAGTAAATAGTGCTAAAAGTTTGTGAAAAATTCCACGACGTTTCGGGTTTAAACCCTTCATCAGGTGGCAAAAATGCAACTGATCGTTGACTCGGCCAAACGTACAATTTAAAAAAAGAGTGCTCTCTAATGCCCTGAAACGCATACAAGGAATTGATAGAGCCTCTGCCCTTGCCCCCAAAACTGACCATACACCCACCAGACGTATCCCGTTGGTCCTATCCTTTCACCCATCTGTAACCCCCATTGTACGTGCCATTTACAGGAATGTAGAGACCCTCCGTCATGACCCATCCACCCGTGACCATTTCCTTGATCCCCCCATCACGGCATTCAGAATTGAAAAGAACATATCTAAGCACTTGGTCCGTGCCTCTCAACCTCAAGCAGTAGTGCCTGACACCCCAGGAACTTTTCCTTGCAACCGTGGGAGATGCAATACTTGTCCGGTGGTCAGTTATGACAAAAACCTTTCCATTGTAGGTCCCAACAACAACCGGTTTAACGTTCATCAGCATTTTACCTGTACTTCAGCCAATGTTGTTTACGTTCTCGTATGTAAACGCTGTAATATACTGTACGTGGGAGAAACAAAACGTCGTCTTGCTGACCGAGTCACCGAGCACCTGAGATCAATCAAACAGAACCTCCCAGGGTTCCCGGTAGCCACCCACTTCAATCCCCCGTCAACATGCTCGATCCGTGACTTGATGGTTTCGGCGGCCATCTCGTGTCGAGGTTCCGATCATGACCGCCTAGCTGCCGAAAACCGCCTAATCATGAAACTTGGAACCCTGTCCCCACATGGTCTGAACGTTAGACTTTAACTGTTATAACGCAGCAATTCCTGCATTTTTTTGACTTGTGGTAACCACTTAACACTGTCTGTTTTCCTAGCCGAGGTTTACCGTGCCCAATTTTATTGTGTATTTTTTAAATTGTACGTTTGGCCGTGTCAACGATCAGTTGCATTTTTGCCACCTGATGAAGGGTTTAAACCCGAAACGTCGTGGAATTTTTCACAAACTTTTAGCACTATTTACTACTTCATTTTTACCTATATATATTGATATATATATATATATATATATATATATATATATATATTATATTATATATATATATATATATATATATATATATATATATATATATATATATATATATATATTTATATATATATATATATATATATATATATATATATATATAACGCTAATTCCCACCTTAAGGGGAAATTCTTATATCTGCTTGTACATAGGGCGAAAAAAAGATAATAAAATACATAAGAAATAAATTCGCCCTAACGTCTAAACATATAAATTAACGTTATTTCAATGGGCAGCCATCCGTTCGTGTTAACAGCTAGGTGTCCGTAAATTTGACAACTTTGAAGTAATGGCATCTAGTTTGTAAATCTAAGAGGGCGCCCTTGTGAGTTTACGTATTCCTATAGAAAAAGTGTGTGGAAACGTTAAGGCGAAACTTATATTTCACCCTACATTTTTTTCACCCTAAAGGTCGTCATTTAAACAACATCTTTCCCCCTCTGTGCCTATTTAGAGATATATATATATATATATATATATATATATATATATATATATATATATATATATATGTACATATATATGTATATATATATATATATATATATATATATATATATATATATATATATATATTTCCCTAATTTGGGATTTAGGCGAAAAAATCGTTTCGCCTTAACGTTTTACACACTGTTTTATATAGGAATGCGCAACTCTATACGCAAGTCCGATTTACCACATAATGTTTATGTTAATTAGTGGTCACTTTTCATAGCATCGGTGATGTACGAGTATGGTGTCTGCTGATGTATTTATCTTGATTGCTAAATGCCAAGAAATCGCATCTAACAGTTTTTAATTCAAGAAAAGAAAAATCCCAGACCCCGTGTCTAATTGGCCACGTCAACAGTCTACTGACTGGTAAGCCTATTCCGGAATTGCAGTGTTCCCACTTCATAACACCAGTGATGCACTAAAATGATGTTGGCTTAGACATTTATCTTGACTAGCAGGTACCAGGAAAATACAATCTAGCACTGTCTAATTTTAAAATTTTTCCGAACCTCCACCGAGGCTTTGTACATTTGACGCTCGTAGGTTCGAACTTTACCCTAACGAACGGTTAGCCCCCTCTTTTGTAAAAATCCTAGATCCGCCCCCTGCTCAAGCAAGCCCGCCCTACATCATCAACTTGACCGCCGATTGAAGCAAATGAAATCGTCAAATTTTGAGGTTCGTTTATTGGGCATATACTTACGTTGACTCATTAATGACAAGGCCAAAAATTCTCGGTAAAATATCATCCCCTCATCCCCTCCAATGAAAGAAAAAGACAAAAATTTGGCTTTTAAAGCTCGAAATTTCGGCTTTGTAAACTAGCCAAAAATTTATAATCATTGGCAAGAAACTATCGTGTCAAAAAGAATAAAGCATATGGGTCAAAAAAAAAAAAAAAAAAACTCAAAGGGCCAGACAAAGAATCATCATGGACAAAGAAAGTTGGAGTTGTCCTGGGTGAGAATTGTTCGAGAGGGGGGTTGTCTGAGTGGAAACTAGACCGATTGATCTTGCCAGCATAAGTTTTAATTTTATGCAAACATTGATCATGCCTCGAATAACCCTAACTATTGATCAATATGGAGATAGCAATCAAGTTACGTGTAGGAAGGCCTGTCGTATACCGAAACTGTTTTAACTCTCATTGTCACAGGATTAAATAACAAGATATTACTATATCTAAGGTCTCATATCTTGATTTTTCTAGTGCTTTTAACATGTTTTTTCCAAATCTATTAATCCAGGACATGCAAGACTTCGTTGAAGAGCCATGGTTGTTACATTGGATATCAAATTTTGTAAATGGCTGGTCCAGACAAATAAAATATTTTAAAGGTCTGACGGAAAAATCGGAATAAATGTTGAAGTCCCTCAGCCCGGTCCTCTGTCTTCTCTACTGTTCATTTATACTGACGAAGTACGATCTACTTCAGAATGCACTGTGGTGAAATATGCTGATGATACTGCTACAGTATCAGTGGCGTAGCCACGGGGGACAGGGGGCGAGTTGCCCCCTCTGGAAAAATCTTGGGGGAAATTTTATATGGGAATATGTGGTGAAATTTGCGCATGATCTGGTAAAATTTTAAATTTCTCAACCAGTACACTTTACTTATTTGAAAGTATATGCCACACTGGCACAACCAGTCCTCATAAAGATTTTCAGAGATGGAATGATGACACCATGCTTATAGTTGTACCAGTTATGTTTTACTATCTGTTTTATACAGCATGGGATCTCTGGACCTCTGACAAGGGACTCTGTCCTTTTACTGTATTCTTCCAATGTTTCTTGATAAGTAAAGCAGCAGCATTGTGGTGTATGCAGTTTGTAGACTGGATCAGTGGTCAAGTGCTATACTCTGCTACAAGGGCAGGTCCTCGTAAAATTTGGACTGATTGTGGTGAATGTGGTGAACTGATGAAGGGAAAGGTGTACCAGGGTTCACTTAATTACTGTACTTCACCCATTGTGATTCTGATCTACCAGTAGGACTCAAGAAAAATTCACCAAGACCTGAAGGCAAGCAAGATAAAAAAGCTTCCTTAAAAAATAGGAATTCTTGATGATTTATTCAGTTTACATTTAGCACCAAATGTGGCACCATTTTGCATCTAGCCCACCTTATATGAGCAAAAATTTTCCAAAGGGGAGGGGGACCTCCCCTTAGACCCCTCCCCCAGGACGGCGATCAGTCACATCAGCCAGGTCAGAGGAAAGCACCCGGACAAAATTGGGACCTGCGGAGAACACTGATTATTAGGAAGCAGATCACTAATTGGGGGAAATCTTGGTGCTCTTGCCCCCCCCACCCTGACGAAAAACCTGGCTACGCCACTGCGCGTACAGTAAGTAGGCTATATAATTTATCAAAGCGAAATGCAACAGGCTGACCAAGCAAGTTATTAAACTGATGGGAAGAATCTAACACTAAATCCAAAGAAATCTAAGGAAATGGTATTTGAGAAAATTAATATTAAATGTGAAGATCTCGTATCATTAAGTTAACAAAAATCTCATTTAAAGATGCAGTCGAACGCACTCGTCATTTAGGTGTTTGTATTGATGATAAACTGAGTTTACCTGGTCATGTACGCAGAATACAGAAACGGATCCTATTCTCAACTCTGTCGTACATAGTTCCATGTTTTCATGTTGATGTAAGGAAAAGAGTTTTAACTGCCAATATATTACCACTAATGTATGCTGTTTCTGCTTGGTATAACTTTCTACTAATCAAAGATAAGGAAAAGATTTAGTACTTTTTGATTCCTTGCCGAAGGCCGAAGGAATCTATGCGATGGTGATGTCGTGTGTGTTTGTGTGCGAGAATGTGTGTGTGTGTGTGTGTGGGGGGGGGGGGGGTGTATGCGACGCTTTGCTTGTAAACACGATATCTCAAGAAGGGTAACTCCGAGGGATCTCATACTTGGCACGTAGATTGCCCATATTGAGTAGATGATCCCTATTGTTTTGGTGGAGGTCAAAGGTCATCTGGGGTCACAAGAGGTCAAAAGGTCAAAACCTTGTAAACACGATATCTCAAGAAGGGTAACGCCGAGGGATCTCATACTTGGCAGGTAGATTGCCCATAATGAGTAGATGATCCCTATTCTTTTTGGTGGAGGTGAAAGGTCATTTGGGGTCACAAGGGGTCAAATAGTAAATATGCTGGAAATTGCTTGTAAACATGATATCTCCAGAAGGATAAATGTGAGAGATCTCATACTTACCATGTGGATTGCCCATATTAAGTAGATGATCCCTATTGTTTTTGGTGGAGGTCAAAGGTCATTTGGGGTCACCAGAGGTAAAAAGGTCAAAATCTAATAAACACTATATCTCAATGAGGGTTACAGTGAGGGATCTCATACTTAGCACCTGGATTGCCCATATTGAGTAGATGATCCCTATCGTTTTTAGTGGAGGTCAAAGGTCATTTGGGGTCACCAGAGGTAAAGAGGTCAAAATCTTATAAACACTATATATCAGTGAGGGTAACAGTGAGGGATCTCATACTTAGCACGAGGATTGCCCGTTATTAGTAAATGATCCTTACAGTTTTGGTGGAGGTCAAAGGTCATTTGGGGTCACCAGAGGTCAAAAGGTCAAAACGTTTTAAACACCATATTTCAAGAAGGGTAACTGTGAGGGATCTCATACTTAGCACGTGGATTGCCCATAATAAGTAGATGATCCCTATTGTTTTTGGTGGAGGTCAAAGGTCATTTGGGGTTACCAGAGGCCAAAAGTTTAAATCCCTGTAAACACAATATCCCCAGGAGGATAACTGTGAGGGATGGCATACATAGCATGTGGATTGCCCATATTGAGTAGATGATCCCTTTTCTTTTCGATGGAGGTCAAAAATCATTTGGGGTCACTACAGGTCAAAAGGTCAAAACCTTGTAAACACTCTATCTCAAGAAGGGTAACTGTGAAGGATCTCGTATGTAGCATGTGGATTGCGCATAATGAGTAGATGATCCCTATAAATTTTTGTGGAGGTCAAAGGGCATTTGGAGTCACCAGAGGTCAAAAGTTCAAAACCTTGTCAACACTATATCTCAAGAAGGGTAACTGTGAGGGATCTTATACTTATCATGTGGATTGCCCATATTTAGTAGATGATCCCTAGTATTTTGGGGAGGTCAAAGGTCATTTGGGGTCACTAGAGGTCAAAAGGTCAAAAAACTTGTAAACATGATATCTCAAGAAGGGTAACTGTGAGGGATCACATACTTACCTTGTGTATTGACCATATTGAGAAGATGATCAATATTATTTTTCGTGCAGGTCAAAGGTCATTTGAGGTCACAGAGGTCAAAACCTAGTAAACATCATATTTTAAAGGAGGGTAACTATGAGGGATCTCATTCTTAACCAATGGATTGTTTATATTTAGCATGTATGTCATTTTGGGTCACAAGATTTCGAAAGCTTTTGACCTTATTAACATGATATCTCAAGCAGGATAACTATGAGGGATCACATGCTTGTCATGTGGGTGATTCATGTTTGTTACAATATATCCATATGGCAAGGAATCACTAAGCCTTTTGGTTTTCTGGTTTAAAGTTTTGTTTTAGAATTTTTAATACAGATTTTAACTTTCTTATGAGTACCGGTACTGTAAACAATGCTGCTAAAAATGAGTTTATTTGAAGTGTAATTAAATTGCATACAGAGAAATGACAGTCATTCTTTGCATACCGAAATAGGCTCCAATTCGAGAAACTATTAGTAAGTAAATAACCTGAGAAACAAAGCAAAAATGACACCAGAATTCAGAATTAATGTGTATAAAAAAGCTTTACTTATCGTGCTGCTCTTACATACAAAAGGACCGCGTGTTTGGTCTAGTGGTAGAGCATCTGCCTTACACGCGGGATTCCCGGGTTCGATTCCCAGGTCGAGTCATACCAAAAACTAAAAAAAAATGGAACCTTCTGCCGTTTGGCGTGATGCTCCGCATAAGCAGTGGAGTAAGGGAAAACAAGCCAGTGAGCCACAACTGGAAAAAAGGCCGCGGCTGGCTCGACTTGAACCAGTTGGTTGGAAACTGGGCCGTTAAACCTCATGTAACTTACTAACTTACATACAAAGGTTATGTGGATAATTTATTGTAGACAGCTGCATTTGTATACGTTTTGTATATATTTTTGTTTTTTGTACACCAACATTTTATTATAAAAACTCACTTTTGATGTCCTGTTTATTATTTATATTTATACTGGAAATAAATAAATGAAAATGAAATGAAATTTAATACGCTATAGGTGGAAAATTGTCAGCGTCGGAATTGCTAGGGGAGATTCAGGGAGGTGTTATTAGCTAATAACACCTCCCTGGGAGATTGTCCGTCCGGTCACGGTGTGAATCTATGCAAGGTATAGCATGGTAGTTTATCTCCTTTTTCGCCACATTTTCCGGCGCGATGAAAATTCCCTTTGAGACCCTTTGGCACAAAACCTTTCGAAAAACGTTTGTGTTCAAAGGGAACCCTTTGAAAAACCCTTTTGGATTCAAAGGGATCCCTATGGTTAATGGAAACTGGACAAAGGGAATTACAAAATGACCCTTTGAACAAACGAAAACCCTTTGGAAACCCTTTCAATTGGTCAAAAACCATTTGAAACCCTTTCTTCAAAGGGGAAATGCAGTCACCCTAATTAGAGCTAATATGCCGCATCACTCTAGTTCATGAATGGCCTATATTTGGATCATGTGCATAGGCGACGGAAGCGGGGGGACAGGGGGACACGCCCCCTTAATTTTTTTCAGTGAGGGACGGAACACCCTAAAAACATTGTAGGTGAAAAAACGGGAGATTCAAACCAAATTAAAACTAACACCAAAATCGTGTCGCCTGGAAAAATAAATGAGGATATAAGTAAATACCCAGAGCTCAACGCCGCCGACTGCCTTTCAGTCAGAGCTTGCAGTCTAGCTACTGGAAAAAATGGTCAGTAACTTAGAGTACAGGGGCGTAGCGAAGATGTTATCTTTGGGGGTAGGGGGTGTAGAGATAATGTTTTGCCGACAGATCTGGTAATGCGTATATAGCGCGAAAACGAGCTTTAGCGGGTGGGGTCCAGGGGTAAAGCCCCCGGAAGCTCTGAGGTTTAAGCATATCTCTGGGTGAAAAATTAAGTCTCAGGATGGATATATTTTGGTTCATAATGCATCATCAAATGCAAAGATTCCAAATAATTTTAATGTTAGGTTATTCCTTTCGTCAGGGTGCTACAGTTTTCAAGCGGTTGTGATCCAGAGGCCCGCCAGTGTTTTAGCTAGGACGTTTTCTCAATGCAACATTTACTGATCTGTGGCCTGGGGGAGGGGTCTAAGGGGAGGGGTGTCCCGCTCCCCTTTGGAAATTGAAAGGTGCCTAGTCGCAAATGCTGCAATATTTGAGTGGATTTCTGCCCTAATGAGGAACCTACTGACGTAGCCTAAATAGAAAAAAACCACCTAAGTTAATCTGTACAGGGCATTATTCAAAAAGATAAACAAGGGAACTATGCACTTCTTTCTATATAGGAAGATCCAGCAATAAGCCTAAGCTGTAAACATCTCTCTGTACCTACCACGATGGTTGCCCTTTGATCACAGTTGTCACTGACAACTGTCATTGAGCTTTACAAGTATTAGGAGCGTACATAAAATTTCATGCCGTGGACCGGGCTCGTAGCCAGACAAGGTACTGAAGGGGGTGAGATAGCTTCCGGAGGAGGGGGAGAAATATACTGAATGCAATAAGGCATGGTAATTTTTGATCGTCTAGGGAGATTTTTCCAGGAGGCTTCGCCCCTGCCCTCTCCCCCTTGGCTACGGGCTTTTGGAGCGCGAAAAAGAGCTTTAATCAGCGGGTGGGGTCCAGGGGCCCGCCTTCGGGCCCCTGGTGGGTTCGAGGGGTAAAGCCCCCGGAAGCTCCGAGGTTTAAGCATATTTCTGGGTGAAAAATTAAATCTCGGGATGGATATATTTTGGTTCATAATGCATCATCAAATGCAAAGATTCTCAATAATTTTAAGGTATTAGGCTATTCCTCTCGTCGGTATCTCTCGTCGCTAGGGCGCTATACTTTTAAGCGGATGTGATCCAGAGGCCAGCCAGTGTTTTAACTAGGACGTTTTCTCAATGCGACATTTACTGATCTGTGGCCCGGGGAAAGGCCTAAGGGGAGGTGGCTCCCCTAGGAAATTTTTGGAAATTGAAAGGTGCCTAGATGGCAAATAGTGCACTATTTGACTGGATTTCTGCCCTAATGAGGAACCTCAAAATTTACACCGGGTATAATTTGCTTGTCAGATTTTCTGTGCGACATCTTTCGCCGTTTATGCGACATTGTCGCACAAAAGGGCTGGCTAAAACACTGAGCCCACCTTAGGGCCCCTGGTAGGGGTCCAGGGGGCTTCGCCCCCGGAAGCTCTAAGGTTTTAGTATAATCAGGGCCGTAGCTATAGGGTCATATGTTTGGGGATGTGAAGGTCCCAAATTCCGACTGGCTGGATGTTTTTTCCAACTGAATGGTGGCGCGTAAATTGCACCATTTTTTATGCGCTCTGCATTTTATATACAGCAGTAGGGATCCTTCCTTTGTCACTACCAGGGTTGGGAAGTAACGAGTTACAAGTAACGCCGTTACTGTAACGAGTTACATTTTGTGTAACGGAACCCTGTAACGAGTTACATTTGCATTTCAGTAACGGAGCAAGTAACTAGTTACAATTCTGTGTAAAAGTAACTGTAACGGCGTTACATTTGGGTCCCGTTACTTTCCCGTTACAAATAGTCAAAATGACCACAAATTGCATTTTCTTTGAGCTAATAACAGAATAACAGAAAATTTTCAAATTGATGACACTTTGGTAGTAAAATGTAAAATTATTTTCGATATAGGCTATTTATCATTCATCGCTATTATCGACGTCGCCCTCACCGACATCAAATTTTATTCACGATTAGAATCAGAAGTTGATATTAGATGCACACGCTGCAGGCTTACAGGCCGGGCCACTTGATTGTCTATTGAACCAGGGAGTTGTCAAATAGCAACTCCCTGATTGAAATAAGTTTAAAATTGATCTGTATGTCAAAATACTTATTAGACAGATCAATGCTTATTATCCATGAGACCGATTTGTGCGATTATTTGAAAAATACTGAACGGTCCTCTAAGGCTCAGCTGACTTTATGTATTCTAAGTAAAGTCAGCTGGGCCTTGGTTTACTCATATTGTCCTTTAGAGGACACAGTGGAGACAGTGTACCGTGAGAAACGGGTTGGCCCATGGGCATTCAAATACCAGCTTACTTTGAAAGTTTAATCATTGCCTCTTGAGACGTTAGGGCTGGACCCGTGTTCACCCTATCCGAGTCGGAGCTAACTGCGATTCTAGATTCCCGAATCTTTCCGAGCATGGTACTACTCAGGATCCTCAAATTTCTGCCAGTTTTGATTCCAATGGCACCAATTCCGAGACCAGTCTTTTTGCCAATGTATATCATATCACACATACAGATATTTTAATTCTATCGTACATGTCCACCATTAATTAACAAAGTCATCGTTTGTACTCACTTCCATAGCCTGGCCTCCTGAGTAATTTAGTTGATTGTATGTGACAATACCTTAGATCTGTACATTGTGCACAAATGGAACTTTAAACACTTTTAATGTAACTTTCATATTTGAGAACTCGGCTGGAATGAACTCCGAGTCCGAGTCCAGTTACATCACATTCCGTAAAAATTTCGATTCCGGAACCTTCTATCCCGGGCAAATTCCTAATCTAGAAAAACGCTCTTGAGACCGGCATTAAGCTAACCGAATCCGGACTCTTGCGTTGGAGCCCAGTAAATCTATACGGTGCCAAGCGTTGATAAACACCGTGCATCCATTTATGCATCTAATTTAACATGTATGGTATCTTTATTTGAATCAAACGTATGAATTTAGGCTATATCATATTCTTTTCAATGTCCGTAACTCCTTACACTGGAATAATAGTACGGTTAATATAAAAAAAACAGCAGAATATTGAAATGGTCAATGGCGTTAAAAGTATCCTAACAAAGCTAATTGGAAAGAGAAGTGTCCGACTTAAAGCTTTACCTATTGTAAAGGGAAAGTGAATTATGTGCACATGATCTGCATGTATAAACTGCATAGTATCACCATTTCTATGCACTGTTTTATATCGACACAATGTGAAACTTGAAATTTATGGGGAAATATCACTTAGCCCAACCTTAGCGGTGAGGTTTTAAAATTTTACTGCTAACAAATGTATTCATCCTCTTATTATACCATATTTATGCCCTTGAGGGGTGAAGACTTTAATTACTGCTGAAACAACGCTCTTCCCCTTTCCGGCATAGCCGCTAACCTCTCTAAATTAGCCGACTGTGTGATGGGAGTATAAAGATTTCAACCCTCAAAGAAGTACTTTGGTAACTGGAAAAGTTTTGGTTATAACCATATTCCTCTAACAAATAGTTTGCGTAAGCTCCGACACAGTATCATGATTCGCTGCTTCATGTTGAGCATTAGGAGCCTCTGCGACAATGCCCATTGAAGATCAGCTAGCTTCATTGACTTTCTTTGGGGAACACCTAAGGATAACCGGCACAAATGAGGTGTCGGTCGTCTCATGTGCCCCCGTCTTACTATCTAATTATGCCCCCCCCCCCTCCATTTCAGGTACCGAGATACCGTATATTCACCTTGAAGTAACGAGTTACTTTTGAAATGTAGCTAGTTACTTTTTAGTCAAAAGTAACTGTAACTAGTTACTTTTTCAACATTGTAACTAGTAACTGTAACGAGTTACAATTTTACGGAATTAACTGTAACTATAACGAGTTACTTTCAAAGCGTAACGGGAACAACCCTGGTCACTACGTCCTGGGGGAGGGGGTGTCACTCCCCTTTGAGAAATTTTTGTTAATTTAAGGTTGCTTAGATGCAAAATGGTGCTATCTTTGGGAAATTTTGGAGCTGATCATATATGGCTAGAACTATGTCCATAATTAAGTAAATTCTAATTTTTCCGACTGGTTGGATTCTTTTTCCAGGTTCTCTTTCTCTTTTTTCTTTTCATTCTCCGTCTTCCCTTTCACTCCCTTCCTTTCCTTTTCCTTTCTTCTCTCTCCTTTTCCTCTTCTTTTCCTTTGCCTCTCCCCTTTTTGCCTACAGACCGAAAATTTGCCGACGGCGACCAAATGTTGGGAAGGGGTGTGACACCGGCCCCCACACCCCCCTCTCCCTACGGCCCTGGTAGAGTACAAGAATGCATCAGAGCCCTGAATCTCCACAAGAAGTACTGCACTCCTACCAAACGTATGTTCTCTAAGTACGCTACTATTGGTTTGACCGGTTTCATCTGCTGAATTTGAAAGGTCATTCAGCACACTTCGAAGACTAAAAATATGGTTACGTTCAACCATGACACAAGCGCGAATTAAAAGGTTCTAAAGCCACATTAAGTTTTGATATGTTAGAGGGGTACTTATTCTAAGCATTCTGGTGAAATTTGCAATGGAATCCGATGTGTGGTTCTCAAGATATTAGTAGTTAAAGTTGTTATATTTTCAACACAAAGTGAACTTGAAGCAAGCACATATGACGTCATAGCCTCACATTAAGTAATACTCTTTTGCTTTTCTTTAAACTTTACAAATAATTTTCTCCTCCACAATCCCATGTTATCGGAATGTGATTGCATGGAAGGCATGGAAATTTTACAAACTTCACATTCCCTATGGGGATATCCCATCCCTATTAACTTCGAGGTCAACACAATAGACTGAAAAGAAAAACCAAAGGAAACAAAGCATTTCTCATCAATGTGAGGAATCGAAGTGATATAACCCCTGCTTGCCTCAGGCTCACTTTGGGTCACAAATGCAGTAACAGTGATATCTCGAGTACTACGTACGTGTCCCATCTGAATGGAAGTTTCACCAAATTGCGTGGATAGTTCCCTGACAAGTTCACAATTAAGCTTTTGCTTAAACCTTTCCTTTCATGCAGTAGCACTTGCTCATGTTCATCAGTCCACTTTAGAGCAACCAGATACTCATGAGTTGTGCGCTAAGTTCGTCAACAAAAAGGAAACACGGGTCAGTATTTTTGGCAAATAGCCTACAACTTACAAGCAATGACAGTAATCCTTAGCCTATGTCTTCTCCAAAATGACTTTAAGCAATAATATGGTCCTGGGTGGGAGTAAATACTTACCGAGACTAGTTTTATCAGTTAATTTTGAACAGGCCTGTATGGTCTATACCATAAGAAAAGTTGTTTGTCTTTCTTTGATCCATTTCTCATTACTAAATAATTCCACCATGGTAATAATCTCTTATGGTTACCCTTCCTAGGGCTCATGCAGCGGTGTAACCGGGGGGGGGGGGGGGTGCGGCAAGAGGCGAATACGGTGGTTATCACGCACAGGTCAGTGTGGAAGGGGAGTTGCCTAGATTTTAAAGTGCGCCTTAGATACTAGATTTCGAAGATAAACGTTGGCTAACTTAAGCTAGATTTAAAAGAGCAAACATCAGGTGCTGCACGTATGTTTGGTGGAAGGAAATTCCATTCACGAGCAGTTCTTGGGAACATCGAGTATTGATAACATCTCTCACTAAAAGGCGGGGGAACAATTATGATTATGCCTAGTGGTCCTACTATACTCTGCAGCTGGATGGTGGGGGGAGGGGGGAGTAAAGTTATGATCCTCCTTATAGATAGCGATGAGACGAAGTCTGGTACGGCGCAGGCTCTTCAAGTGGTTCCCGTTTGAGATCTTTTAACATGTTGGTGACGCTATCCCTGTAATTATAGTTGTTGAGAACAAAAGTTGGGCTGCACGTCTTTGAACATTCTAGTTGAACATTAATATAACATAAATTCTCGAAAACTATTTCACTTCCTAAGATGTCAGATTCAACATCAGATCGCATGTATACCTTCCTTAAATTACACCCCGCCAAGGACGACGACCACATACTAATTTCCCGCATTTTTCAAATACTCAGTGATTTTGGTTCGCTCGTTCCCCCTAAGTAGGAATGCTTCCGCCGCCACTCAGTGCTGGTCATGTAACAATGTTTTTGTTAGTGAAGCGAAAAATACAAGGGAGAATTTCGATTCCTTGCTTTATCTTGTTTGTAATAGACTTAGTTATGTTCAAAACATCTTCAGAGGCGCTTGATTTGTAAGTTAACAAATTAATCCAAAGGTTTACACTTTACTTAAGATTTTTCAGTTACAGAACTTTTTGTTTCTTCTTCTCCTTCTTATTCTTCCTTTTGTCTCTATCTTTTCTACCTATCTGTCTCTTTCTTGTATGGAGCCTCTTGCCGATCGACATATTTTGTTTCCCTTTAATGACCTCACAAATACTCAACTTGACCATCTGCTATGGGATTGTAACGATGAAGATTATCATGACAGATCATTTGAAAATTACCTTAAGAATGCCATTAATGAAAATCACACGTCAAATAATTTTTCATGTAATTATTATAATGAATCCGAGTTAAATGAAACTACTAAAGATATAAATGTTAATTTATCGATTTTCCATTTAAATATCAGAAGTCTCCCGAAGAATTATCCGCAGCTTGTTGTTTATCTCAATAACATAACACATGATTTTGATGTCATCCTTTTATCTGAAATAGGTCAAAGTAATATAGACCACCTTAGATGCATTTTGACTGGTTATGACCTTGAGGATGTTGCTTCCCCATCTAAGTGTGGTGGCGTTGGTATTTTCTATAGATCTATTTATAATATGCACTTTGTAAAGAAACAGGTTATCTCTAGTAACTTAAATTGCTCATGTTCACAGTGTCAGATCGAAGATATTTGGGTAGGGCTAAGTAATGGTAATCAAACTTTTTGTGTCTCTGCGTGTTATCGACATCCTAAGGGTAATATCAAACACTTCTTAGAATCACTCGATCAAACCTTGAATTCTTCTTTTATTCCCCATATGTGTATTATTGGGGGTGATTTTAATATTGACGTTTTGAAAGTTGAGTCACGGTCTTTGTGTATCGATTATACAAACGTCATGCTATGTAACAACTTTATACCTACGATAACTCTACCTACTAGGATAAACGATTACAGTGCTACCCTAATTGACAATATTTTCATCAGGCTACCCAATAAGCTCCTTGATAATAATATGTTCTCTGGAAATTTTTTCACTGACTTAAGTGACCATCTCCCAAGTTTTTGTGTTATCGAGGGGTCTACTAACCATTCTAAAAGTAGACCATTCATTAGGTTTTATGATCAAAAGAATTTTAATAATTTTCTCTATTCGCTTGAATCCTATGATTTTTCGTTTGTTTATAGTTACAATGATGTTGATACATCATATAACAACCTCACCTCTATTTTACAACGTCTTCATGATGAACATTTTCCTCTGGTTAGAATGTCTAGAAAGAAGTATAATGACAAGCCTTGGATTACGCCAGGAATAAGGAAATCTATCTCTAGTAAAAACATTCTTTTTCGTAAATACATTAAAAGTCCTACTGATTCACTTAAACTTAAGCTTAGAACGCATCGTCGAATTCTGAATTGTATAATTAGGTCTGCTCAATCTTCTTACTATAGGGATATTTTAACTTCTAGACAAACCTCCTCAAAACAGGCGTGGTCAATAATTAACAAACTTGTCAAGGGAAAATTAAGACTCAGTCACAACGTATTACTTCTATTTCTTACGATGGTGTAACTTACACAGATGATCATGGTATTGCAAATGCATTTAACGATTACTTTTCTACTATAGGTAATAAGCTTAGCCACCACATTTTTTCTTCTGTAAATCCCTCAAAGTTCTTGGACAACCCTGTTCCCAATTCTATCTTCCTTTCACCCATATCAGTTGCTGAAATCTGTGATAACATTAATTCCCTTAAGCCCGGTAAAGCCCCTGGAATTGACGGTATCCCTGCTAAACTTCTTAGGTCCGCAAGCTACATTTTGGCACCTGCCCTTTGTCATATCTTTAACAATGTGTTCCTCAGCGGTGTTTATCCCGATTCAATGAAAGTAGCCAAAGTTATCCCATTGTTCAAGAAAGGTGACTGTACTTTACCCGAGAATTACAGGCCGATAAGTTTACTGCCTTGCCTAAACAAGCTTTTGGAGGGTGTAATTGAAAAAAGGCTTAGAAAATTTTTCAATGATAATAATTCATTATATGATTTTCAATTTGGATTTAGAGAGGGTCATTCCACAACTCATGCATTGTTAGAAACTGTAAACTCTATTCGCTCTCAGCTTGATGTTGGTAATAATGTTTTAGGTCTTTATCTTGATCTTAAAAAAGCTTTTGACACCGTCGATCATAGTATACTTTTGCAAAAATTATATCATTATGGTATCCGTGGTAGTGCACACCAAATTCTGTCATCCTATTTATGTAACAGAAAGCAATGTATTTATGTAAATGGTACATATTCTAATTACTTAAGTGTTAATATTGGTGTCCCTCAAGGCTCCGTTCTAGGACCTTTGTTGTTTCTAATTTACATTAATGATGTACATAATGCTATTCCTAATGTATCTACTCGTTTGTTTGCTGATGATACAAATGTTTTTCTATTTGATCGTAGTTGTGATGATTTAATTGTAAGGGGTGTTGATACGCTCCATCGACTCTGCAGTTGGTTTGATACTAATAAGCTTACTCTTCATTTAGGAAAAACTAATTTCACCATTTTTCATTCTAGAGAGGTGGCTCACCCTTGTTATGACCATTTTGTATTTAAGGATGTAAAAATCAAGAAGTCAAGTAGAACTAGATATTTGGGATTAATTATTGATGAAAAGCTGAACTGGGTAGATCATATTAGCGATCTTTGTAACTCTCTAATAAAGTATACTGGTATTTTTTATCATCTTAGGGGAACCTTTCCCAAAACCACTGCTATTCAAGTATATTATTCATTTATTTATTCTAAGTTGAGGTATGCTATTGAAATTTATGGAACTGCCAAAAAATCTTACTTAAAACCGCTTCATATTCTTCACAATAGACTCATCAAGGTTCTGACAGGTAAACCCAGACGTTATCCTACCAATCAACTATACAGGGAGTTTAAAGGTGATTAGTCGTCTTGAAATATTCTTTGCAACATCAGTCTTTTCCTGACATGTTTCTGTAGTCATCATTGTTCAACGGATACACCGGAGAAAACTATGATGACATCGGTATAGCTGGTAGGTATACAGCTATATGCCGTCTCTTCTTGCTTACCAATTAGCTATACCATTGCTTGCACGGTGTGGTGACGACTACAGAAACATATCAAGAAAAGGCTGACGTCACAAAAATATTTTAAGACGACCGATCACCTTTAACCTACTCATGTTGTCCGATATTCATACTTACTGTATGTGTTCTTTTGTTTATAATTTTCGTAATAAATTGTTACCCGAAGTAATTTCTGACGCTGTGTGCTACCATCGTATCACTAATGATCGTATTACCCGGAATAGCAACTTTTTCAATGTAACTCGTCATAGCTCTCATCATGGTAAATTGCTCCTCAATAATTACTGTTTTTCTCTGTGGCAGTCTCTGCCTTCCTCAATCACAACTGCAAAGTCACTTGGGTCTTTTCAAATGAAGCTCAAGATATATCTTTCTAACACATATAATTAAGCATATTTTTTCTCGGATATTGTGCTCCCCTTCCTGGCTTCTTGTCTCCTTTTCTTCTTCTGTCCCATTTCTTCTTCTCTCTTTCCCTTCTTCCTTGTCTTTCCTCTTCTGCTCGCCTTTCATCTGTTACGTTTAATTTCTTTTTCTCGCTTGCTTTGTTTAAGTCCGTTTTGTTTTTTGTCATTTAATTTGTATTAACTGTTAAGTTGGTCACTAGCTTTGATAGCAGTTTCCCTGTTTTCTAGTGTCCTTCATATGTTTTTAAATCTACAATTCTTGTTGTTTAACTTTTGAAAATTTTTGTAAAACATATGAGAAATAAATTTGAATTGAATTGAATTGAATTGTAATGCAATAAGAGATGATTTGCAATGAATAGCCTCTGTAATCTCGCATCTACATTTGCCTTCATATCTCCGGAAAACGGACCAAAATAGCATTCATGAAGGGTTCGTTAAAATTTCAGGAAATAGTAGCCAATCATATGATTATGAGTTGTTGAATCTCTGTATGCACCATAGGGCAAGAGTTCCTGCCCTGCTCACTCTATGGTATGCACGCAAACTGGGCATGACAGGCCTTACGTCGTGTATCCATTGGCCTGCGGAGCAGACTCTGTAGCAGCCTTCCGAAAGATGGCGCTCTCTCAGAAATCATAATACACCCCGTATATATTCTATATAGAGTCTGCAAACTTTTCGTCCAGTTTTCATTTACGCGAATCCCCAAAATGCGGGATAGATTATTATTCATAAGAAGGTCACATGGTGTTCACGGTACTGACTATTCATATTTATCAACGGACTGCGACGATGCACATATTCTGAAGAAACGGTGACATCTTAAAAAGGTACGTAATTATCATCTATGGGCTAAAAATCGAGCTAATCCTTGCAGTGGAAAGTCAAGCCTAACGTTAGGCGTCAACAGTGGCCTGTATATAGGTCACATGGACAAGACGACAACGCTCCTTGCTAAGCTGTAAATGTAGACATGTACATATAGGCCTACAGCTAAGCCAGTAACTATACAGTATAGCCGTACTGCACTGCATAACGTGTATGCAAGTGAAAAGAGTTGTCTGCTGTAGCGAAGCAACCGGTCGCTCATGTTGACTCCACCCCCTACCGACGCTGATGACGTATGTATTAATAATCATGAAGTTATTTTGGGAAATGAGATTGGCTAGAAAGTTGGCAGGCTATTGTATTGTATTAAACTTCGTCTGTGTACTGTACATTAGGGGAAAGCAAATATTAAGAATCGTACTTGTAGCTGATAAAACTCAACAATAGCCTGCTTACAGCTAGCCTCTGTCGAGTCTTTCCGGCGAAAGTTTGTACCCTCCCTCTGGAAACACACTGGCTGTTACCTCCTCTGTTTTACACCCCCTGCAATCGCTACACCGGACAGGTATGGGGGCGGACAGATATGTGAGGCCACGCAGGTCCCATGTGAGGGTTAAAAGTACGGAGCCTGGTATCGTAATAGGGTGTAACGTTACGGTGTAAATAAAATAAGAAAGATAATTGTTGGCCGAAAAGCCTTGACAAAGGCTAGCTTACAGCAAGCTATGTATCCATTGGCTCGGTGATCACGGTGTTCACGCAGCGCAGATAAAGAGATACAATTTTGAACTATCATTCTGCAGGAAAAAAGAAATGCGGTGTGCACCGACTAATGGAACGCTGTATGCTCGGTACAACGCTCCGTACAAAGCTCCGTACGAACTTCTACCTCAGCTACTCAGCTTCCCAAAGCACCTGACTGTACAAAAAAATATGCCGTACAGCCGGCTACGTAGGCAAACAAAGTTCGAACACAAAAAGAAAACACTCTGTGTGACATTACAACTGCGCTTCCAGGACTGTGCCACTGCACTGCACGCGCAATTTTTTTTCCCACGAGGTTATGGGCAAATCATGCCAATGGACCAATCAGCTTCTTGGAAATAGGCCACACCCCTAATTCCAAAATGACAGCTTTTGAACCATTTTTTTGTAATTCTGACGCCAGATTATGAAAGAACAGGCCCAATAACCCCAGTCCACGAACCCTAATCTTAGAAATAACCCCAACCATGATTTAGAATTAAATTTGAAAAAATTTTGAAACTCAGAATTGCCCATAACCTCGTGGGGAAAAAAATTGGGCGCACTGCACTGTGGTCAGCAAATGACAACATTGACCGCCTGCAGTGCTAGTGAGAGTGCCCGGTATAGTGGAATGTAACAAAATCGCCGTGTCCACCTGCAGTGATGTCGAATAGCCTAGGCCTTTATCTGCGGCACTAAGAAATGCATAAATCTGAAACACTGCCGCTTGAAGATCTTTCTGAAATTTGGATTGCCGATCAAAGGAGATAATCATTAAGGTATTACTAACGTTAGGCCTAACAAAACCTAACTTTGCCTAGGCCTAATTAATTCCAAGGCCCAGACCAATAGCCTAGGACTAGAACTAACTGTTAGGCCTAGCCTGAGTTCACAGGTTAATATATAGGCTAGGCCGGTTTACGGTCGTTTCGCCCCCTTGCCAGTTCGCCCCCAACCAGTTCGCCCCAAAAATACCAGTTCGCCCCCATGAGATATCTAGTTCGCCCCCAAAGACCTACCAGTTCGCCCCCAAGTGGTGACCAGTTCGTCCCCATTTTTTGCAATATACCTTTGTTATTTTCGGCATTTTTGTGCCTTTTCAAGTTTTCATCATTTATGTTGGGTCTAATTATGCCCTATACTATCAGACTAATTCAAGCTGCAAAGGTCATACAGGGTAGGCTATGCATAAGTTACATGTATATTTTTGGTGACCAGCAGCTGTCTTTTTTTCAGTGTCGAGCTTTTTGGTAATATAGGCTAGATTTTTTATAATCTTATTTTTTATTTTGTTTTCATATTTTCCTTAAAAGAAGCTTTTTCCTGCAGCAACTCCTTTTTTTGGAGTAACATATTTTTCCTCTTCTGTTTTGAAAATATAGGCTGATAGGCCTAGGGCCTAATAAAAAAATACAAATTCATTTAAAAATATTTTAGAATGCAATTTTTTATTTGTTTGTTTGCATGTGCAGTGGCAACTTACCTTTTCAGAGTATCATTTTCTCTCTTCTCTTTTAAAAATATTATCGAGAAAAAATATCAAGACTGAAAAATATCAACTGCATTCTACGTCAACTATAGGCTAGCCTAAGTTATAGTGCTACGGTAAAATCGAAGGGGCGAAGTGGTATTTACTTGGGGGCGAAACGACTTAGACTTTGGGGCGAACTGGCAAGGGGGCGAAACGACCGGGGCGAACTGGTTGGGGGCGAACTGGCAAGGGGGCGAAACAACCGGGTACCGCTAGGCCTACATAGTATAGTGTGTAAGTATGTATACAATGCTCAGAATGCCAGTGCCTGAGTTAGGCCTAGGCTATTAGTAAACATTTCGTAGGCGCATAGCCCATACAGCCACAGGCCAAGGCCTAGGCCCAAACTTAGAAGCATTGCATGTTTTCACGTGCCCTCTGAGTCTGAGAGATGGCATAGGCCTAGCGTGGCAGGCTGTCAACTGAAAATTTGCAGTGAATCATATGGAAAACCAAGGCCCAACCGTAAAAATTAGGGCTGTGACCGTTTAGGGATTAATCGCTAAGCGATCGCATGTGTAATAAATGTTTAGTACCAAGCTACCAGCGATTAATCGCACAACCCGATTTTCAGTAAATAAAAAACAATCTGCAGTCTTACAGACAATTAGATGTCCACTTTAACTCTTTTTGAAAAAGTTAAATACATTAATTATATACAAATGGCACACACGTAAACATACGACATCAAAGCTGAGCTTCTATGAGGATCCGTGTTTGAGGTTCATGGAAACTATGTCCCCCGGACGTCACTAACACATTTTACGTATTCATCATGTTCAAGAGCATGTTTAAAGTCTCTACGTTGATCATAGGTACTTGCGATTAATCGCTAAACGATCGCAAAATTTTGCGATCAAACGTTTAGTAATTTTGCTAAACGTTCACAGCCCTAGTAAAAATTGGCCAAGTTTTTTGTTTCTTCCTGAGAAGTGACCCACCCTTTTAGTGTAGTATTCATTCAAAGCGGCCCGGATTTTTAGCTACACTACCAAACCATCCCCCATTTTACCAAAACGTCACCAGTGGTAGGCTACATACAAAAATGTCCCTGCCTGTGGATGATACCTATAGGCCTAGGCCTAGCCTATACATAAAACCTCAAAGAGAAGTAACAGTAATCATAACTGATTTGTAGCAGGTATTAGGAATCAGTGACAGTTTTTGGTTTTCAGGCAGTAATATCATGACATGATGGCATGATGAAAAGTATTTAGCGTCAGCTGGGTTAGCACAGTATAACCATATAGCTAACCAATGCCCACTGTACTTTCTCACTGCACTGTCTGCATGTAGGCCTAGCCTAGGCTATATACATCACATAAAACAATTACAAATATTGTGGCTGTAAATTGTGAAATTTGGTATTTCATTTTCCTTAGAGAAACAGAAAACTAACCTACTAACTTTAATAAAGACATTACAAGAAACTGGCCTAATAGTAATAGCAGGGTTGGTCAGTGTTAACCGGGGCAGTATAAACCAGTTTAAACCTGGTGTAACCAGGGGGTTTTGACCACCTAAAAGTGGAAAGTGGTCAAAACCAGTCAATACAGTTTTTGTGCATACACTGACTCATACACTGACTTGTTTTTGATCATCATCATCATCATCATCATCATCATCATCATCATCATCATCATCATCATCATCATCATCATCATCATCATCATCATCATCATCATCACCATCACCATCACCATCACCATCACCATCATCATCATCATCACCACCACCATCACCATTTTCATCATCATCATCATCATCATCATCACCACCACCACCACCACCACCACCACCACCATTTTTCCATGCTAGCATGGGTTAGATGGAGAACTTAAACGGCACACCTGCTTCCACTCCACTCTGTTCTGGGCAGGAGCATGATCTGTACCTATAGCCACAAGGTCACTATGCAGGACCAAGTCTTCCATGGCCTCGGCTACCTCCACTGGTCACGCCTACCAGCCACTGTGATATCCCTAGACATCTTAACCCTATTAAGATCCTCCATCCTTTTGACATGGCCAAATCACGTCAGTCTGTGACTCTGAACACATTTACAAATTTTAGCCAGACCAAGCGGTGTACAGTGTACAGTATTATGTACAGTGTAGAAGCCTGAACACTTTCACCTGGTCCATATGTGGTCTGACTATACAATAGAGGTAAATTAATAGATGAAGTTTTCATCATCCATTTGCAGTCCACCTGGAGAAATGTCCCCTATTCCCCTAACAATAGACAACAACTAGTAAACATTGTCATTGCTTTCATCTTGACAGCATAACAGTTTAATCATCAGGAAGTGAGGGTCAGAATTTTAGTTTGTGCTTTAGTTGTTCTCACCTCAACAGATGATCTATTGTGTTAAGTAGAAAACTCAATTGGACAGTGTATAACTTTGTTTAAATTACACAACCCTGTGAAAAGATACAGTAGGCCTATTTGATTATATAATGCAGTCTCTGTGGTTGATAGAACAACTATTTAGGATAGTACTGTAGTATGGTGTACCTTGTAAGAACATTTACAGTTGAAGCATAGTCAGAACTGGTGACATCTTAGCATCACTTATTTGTATTTGATATTGGTTGCTGAAAAAAGAAGCACCTCCCACAACCCAAGACCAGTTATTAACCTGTAAAACTTTGTATCTTTCGAAATGTTTTTGGGTTTTGACGGGTTTAAACCTAGTTTTGACTGGTTTAAACCGCTTTGTGGTCAAACCAGGTTTGGGGGTCAAAACCCAACCCTGCCTAATAGTTCTACCAACAGTTCAACCCAGGGACGTTTTGGTACGGGGACACTTTACCGATAAGCAGGAACCTTTTGGTAAAGGGAATTTTATAATCGGAAAGTGTTAGTATGGTTGCCCATCATGTCACCCCCTAAAAAAGTTGTCTCTCACAAACTGGCCCATTACAAAGTCACCCCCGACACCTCGGTCAACATAGTCGTCCCTTAAATAGCAAACCCACCCCTTATGAATTCATCCCCAACAAAGTCCACTAAGTCACCCCCTCCATTCAACAAAGTGGCCCCCAGGAAATATTTCATCAAAATGATTTAGAAAAGACAGTACTTGTGTGTATTTGCTTGATTTTATGAAAGATAATCTAATAAGATGGAAGAGCACAGTGTATATGCAAGCTCTAACATGACCTTGAGTATATATGAAAGTCTATAACATTAGACCAAATAGCCCATTCACATGAATCCTAGTTTAAAGCTAGTTAAATCATTTTACATTTCATCATAAGCTTTAAAATTACAATCATTTTTGTGCCAAACTTTATGACGTTCAATTAGCTCTTGTCAAGGGCATGAGCAATTTTGTTGCTTGGATATGACATTATCGCCTTTGCAGTGTTTTGAAATTAACATCTTCGGTAAAAATTTTTCTAGTATCGATGTTTGGAAAAAAAAGGTCTGTGGTTTTAATTAGCTAGGCCTATTAAAAAAAATAAAAGAAATTAATTATAGGCCAATTAAAAGTATTTCTGTGATAAAAATGTAAATTTATTTACATTATAATTTATTAATTTACTAATTCACCTCATGAACATGTTAAGTCAGGTGTGTTTACCTCCGACATCTCAGATCACTTGTGTTTTTAATTAGTTAAATTGCTAGTTCTATCCTAAAAAGGAATCCTTATTACAAGCATGGTATGCGTCCTTAAAACATTGATTGGTTAAGGGCTCAGTTGTTAAACTCTGGCAGAATGTCTTGCATTGTGAAAATGCACAGATAGCTTACACCGCTTTCATAGAAACTATTTCAAATGCGTTTACCTGTTGTTGCTCTTTGGGAAAAGTTAAAAATAGAATGAATGTTTGTAGATCACCTTGGATATCAGCTTGTATTCTCAAGTCTATTCATCATAAAAATTCACTGTACACAAGATGGAAAGAAAACCCTACTCAGTATTGTAAAGATCGCTCTATACTAGATACAGGAACATTCTCACAAGAGTCATCAGAACTGCCAAAAGGAACCGCTACTGTCCGCTCATTGAAGAAAATAAGAATAATACAAGTCAAATTTGGAAAATTATCAATAGTGTGTCTGGTAGTAACCAAACCCAAAGTTTATGTAAGGAATTTAAGTCAGAAGGTGATAATCGATTAATTACTGATAATGTTGAAATTGTTAATGGTTTTAACAAGTATTTTTCACCGGTTGCGGAGTCTTTGTCGACAAGTTGCCACGTACAAAACTTGATCCAATGCATAACTTAAGAAGTAATAACCTGCAGACCTTTGTAATGTTTCCAACAACTACTGTACCTTTGAGGTTACCAATGTTATAAGTAATTTAAAGAGAGGAAAAAGTCCTGGTTATGATGGAGTTAATAATACTATACTTAAATATGTATGTGATGTAATATCTGTACCTCTCACTCATATCATTTATTTATCCTTCTACTGGCATATTTCCAACTGAACTGAAGATTGCTAAATTGTCACTGTCTACAAAGCAGGTGATTGTTTTGTTTGAAAACCTTGTCCATGTAAGACTTACGAATTTTTTAAATAAACATGAAATTTTGACACCGTGCCAGTTTGGGTTCCGTAAAAACTATTCTACTTACATGACAGTTGTAAACTTCTGTGATCAGATATCCCAAGGAATCGACAACAATCTCAGTTCAGTTGGAATATTTATTGATCTTTCAAAAGCCTTTGATACTATAAATCATCGAATCCTTCTTCAGAAGTTGTATGCATGCAGAGTGAGAGATGTGCACATGCCTGGTTCTCATCTTACTTAAGCAATAGGCCTCATTACGTTACCCGAAACGGTGAACTCTTCTCCTAAGCAACATTGGTGTACCACAGGGCTCAATACACGGTCCTCTCTTTCTAATTTATATTAATGACATTTGTAATTCGTCATTAGATGCTCAATTTTATCTTTTTGCAGAGGACACCACCATACTTTTGCAAAACAAAAAATTGACTACTGTGCTTGAACTGGCTCAGCAAGAATTCTCACACATTGTTGAATGGCTAAATTCAAACAAGCTTTCCCTTAATATGAATAAAACCAAGCTTCTTGTTTTCGACAATAAAGTTCCAGATACTGAAAATATTATTCTTACTTTGAACAAAACTAGAGTCCCAGCAAGTTGCCACACAAAGTTTCTTGGCAGTATTATTGATTGTAAACTTAGCTGGAAAGAACATATTTCGTCTAATTGCAGTAAAGTCTCCCGAATTAATGGTGTACTCAATAATCTAAAACATTTTCTACCCCAAAGGCCCTTTCTTCTACTTTATAATTCACTCATACTTCCACATGTTAATCATGATTTACTGATTTGGGGGAATGCCAAACAAGAATACCTACAGTCCCTTTATTTGCTGCATAAGTGTGACGCACGGAACATTTGTAATGTATCTTTCACTCATCATACAGGCCCTCTCTTCAAATCGCTCTGTATTCTTTCTGTCTTCGACTTTTATAAATATCAGCTTGGTGTTTTCATGCGTAACGTTATTCATAATAAGTTACCAAAATGCTACAGTATTTTTTATGTTCAAAATCGGCATTACCATGATTATGATACAAAGAAAAAGCATCTACTCACTATTCCCTACTCTAGAACATGTCTCACCAAGTCTCAGACATTCTGGAGTTGTTCTATGGAATTCCCTTCATAATCACGTTAAGCATTGCATTTCCCTATACTCTTTTAAAGTACTGTATAGTATAAACAGCTTCTTCTCAACACTTCAAACATTGTTTAAGGTTGGGTTTTAAACCTTTATTGTAAGGATAAATGTTCTTTTGATTTGCTTGTAATTTATTCTTATGTTTTCGCTTACTTCTATGATTCTTTTTTTCAAGGGGGCCAGACATAGTAAAAGTATATCTGCTTCCCTCTGGCTCCTTTCACCTTGAATGCTATTATGTTTTCTTAATTTATGTTGTGTTGTACATTTATGTTAATTGCTAGTATTCTGAGGTGAAAAAATGAACTTCAACTTGAATTTTTTATTCATATTAACTATTATTAATTGTACCAATTGAACTAGCAGCGGCCTAGCTAGCCCAAATGTGGATCATTTCCATGCCCAAATGCGCAAGCACGTATTGTATAGCAGGTACAGAGCATAACCTAATGTGATAAGTATAATGGTACACCTACTACGCACAAATGTTTTACATTAGCATATATATACATAGCAGCTGATCTACTGTGCGTCACTAGTTTGTGATAACCCATACCCATGAGGTGTGCGAAAGCTTTTGTTAAGTGCAAATTACCAACTACTATAGATGAACAAGGTGCGGGTGGGGCTGCATGGGCTTCTACAATACAACCCCCTCCCCCAGTTCAGTCAGGAAGTTTGCTATTTTCAGGCAAAATGTATGTTTTTTGTAGGCAGAAAAGTATATGCTACAGTATGTTATGGTAGTACAGTTTGCAGATGCAAGAAAAAGAACTCAAACAAACCCCAAGAGTCTGTGTACTGCAGGTGCACTTTTTATTGACAAACCTCAGTGAAAAGTGTGAAACATGAGCAGTAGTGCATGATGTCAAGGACACTTGTACAAACATACAAAAATACTGAATTGCCAAAAAAACATTTGAACTGACCATATAAAATATTCACAAAAATATATACAAAGATATGATACAAATATATACAAAAATATAATATACAAAATATACTCTTTAAGATATTGCCCAGCTATGTTGCAGTTCTCAGTTATACATTCCATTATTTTTACTCAAGTTTGTCCAAGTTTCTTTTACCAAAACTGGTACAGTTCAATGAATACAAACCCACACATTCACAGGCGACACAAGAATATTGAAATAACAAACAAGGATGATAACTTGTAAATAATTTAATCTCTCATTATACCTCATTGGGCTCTGAACCACACCAATGGCAGTCTTGAAATTATGCAAAAATATTGGGGTTACACAGTAGGTACATATCTAACATACTGGAGATATAGTAGCCAAAGATGTCTCAATGAGGTCTAAGAGTTGACTGATCGAACAACTGGGCTGGAAAATGTGCAGGCTGGCTATTCAAAGGAATGCATCCTGCTACATGTAGCCTACACTTTTTACATGTGAGCAAATACTTATGCGAATCTATTACATGCTATTTGCAGCATTAAATTTTCAGGCAAAATTACTTAAGCCCTCCCACTCCCCTGCCACCATCTGCAAGTAGTTGTGTGCATTTTGACAACTGCCCACAAAACCCAGTTTGAACTGACAGTTCTCAAACTTGGTACATAGATGCCCCATGTTGAGAGAAAGAAGCCTATTGTTTTTGGTGGAGGTCAAAGGTCATCTGGGGTCACCAGGGGTCAAACACTGAAAATCTTGCTAACAGGATATCTCCAGATAGGAAGCTTGGATATATTTCATGCATAGTATGTGGATGCGTTATGGTAAGAAGATGAACCCTATTGTTTTTGGTGGTGGTCAAAGGCCATGTGGGTTTACCAGTTGTTAAACACTGAAAACCTTGTTGAACATGATATCTCAAGGCAAGAAGCTTTGATTTCATACTTTGTATGTGAATGTGTTATGGTGGGAAGATGAACCCTATTGTTTTTGATGGAGGTCAGAGGTCACCTGGGGTCACCAGGGGTTGAAGTCTGAAAACCTTGTTAACATGGTATCTCCAGATAGGAGGCTGGTATAGATTTTGTACTTGGTAAGTTGATGCATTATAGTGAGAAGATGAATCCTTTTGTTTTTGGTGGGATTCAGAGGTCATCTATATTCACCACGGGTCAGACAGGGAAAATGTTAACACAATATCGCAAACCAGGAAGCTTTGATAGATTTCATACTTGGTTTGTGGATGTGTTACAGTGAGTTGATAATCCTATTGTTTTTGGTAGAGGTCATAAGTCATCTGGGGTCACTAGGGGTCAAACACTGAAAACCTTGTTAACACAGTATCTCCAGGTAGGAAGCTTGAATAGATTTTATACTTAGTATGTGGATGTGTTATATTGAGAAGATAAATCCTGTTTTTGGTGGGGATAGGTCATCTAGGGTCACTAGGGGTCAAACACTGAAAACATTGTTGACACGATATATCAAGGTAGAAAGCTTGGATAAATTTCATACTTTGTATGTGGATGCATTGTGGTGAGAAGATGAACCCTATCATTTTTGGTAGAGGTCAAAGGTCATCTGGGGTCACCAGGGGTCAAACACTGAAAAACCTTGTTAACATTGTATCTCCAGGGAGGAAGCTTTTGATAGAATTCATACTTAGTATGTGCATGGGTTATGATGAGAAGATGGACCCTTTTGTTTTTGGTGGAGGTCAAAGGTCATCTGGGTTCACCAGAGGTCAAAATGCAAAATTTCACAAAAATCCCCTAAGATCATTACATGGGTTCACCAGAGGTCAAAATGCAAATTTCCCAAGAATCCCCAAGATTAAATAGGAACACAAAAATATATTTTTCCAACGCATTAAGATAGCATTCGACCAGTGACTGAAAGATATGGGACATCATGGCATTAGTTGGAATAGAACCATTGAAACCTCAATGCATTCATTCTGGTTCAGTGTCTTTATTGGATCTATTCAAGACTGAGCAGCACTAAGTTCTAACAATAAAACTAATGATTTAATTAAAATGTTTTCAATCACTAAGTTTCTTTTAAAGGAAGGGTATAAGCAAAATATTAATTTTGAGATGTGAAAGAGGAACTAAATCTACGCAATTTAGTGAAATTTTCATTCAAATGGGACATGTAGTACTCGAGATCTGAGCAAACGAAGTTACTACATTTGTAACCCAAAGTGATCTTGAGGCAAGCAGGTATTATATCACTTCCTCACATTGATGAGAAATGCTTTGTTTCCTTTGTTTTTTTTCAGTCTGTTGTGCTGACCTTGAAGTTAATAGGGATTGTACCTCCCCATGGGAAATGTAAAGTTTGTAAAATTCTGATGCCTCTCATGCAATCACATTCCGATAACATGTGATTTCGAGGAGAAAATTGGTTGTAAAGTTTAAAGAAAAACAAAAGACTTGCCATTAAAGTAAGGGTATGATGACATATGTGCTGCTTCAAGTTCACTTTGTTTTGAAAATGTGACAACTTTAAATGCTAATTTCTTGAGAACCAAACATTGGATTTCAATGCAAATTTCATCAAAATGCTTAGAATAAGTACTCCTCTTACATATCAAAACTTGATTTGAGCTTAGCCCCTTCTTTTAAATACAAAACCACAGTGTTAAATTTAATTGCTTTTTCTTGTACTGATCCTGTACTGGAAAGTAAATTTGTTCCATACATTATGCCTATTACATCTTCAGTGTATGTTTTCATGTACTCTTTCAATTTCTGTGCAATAGATGTGAATACACACACCAACACAATTGTACAAAATTTCATTCATGAATGTAAATTTTGCAACTTTCATGTAATGTAATACAGGTCTGTTTGCAATGTGAGCCTTACATATTATCAGCTGAACCCATTTTGTAAAGCCTAAGGACATGTTATACTATACATGTTACCTGAATAGAACAAGAACAAAAACTACTACAGATGTAATTTGCTTAGAGTAAAAGTTGAACTGAACATCATTTAACTTTAAATACTTAGAAATGAATTTTTAACTGTGAGCAATGGAAACAGATAATAGGATCTGCCTCTAAAGTTATCATTTTCAGTTTCTGTTTAGTGTCATTAATACTAATGTAAGTGCCATCAGTCTGCTGTACGAGAGTTGTAGTTAGAAATGAGTGAGTGGAATGGTGCATTGCAAACCTGCGTAATGAAATTCTTCCACATTTATTGGAAACACAGATGGTGCCAGCTACTGTAAGAAAATGTACTAAATTAAATATAAATATATTAAATTGAGTTTTTCTTTTCTGTTTTCAGATGGTGTTCACACATGAAAAGAAACCCCGGGACCATTATGGATGTCTCAGGGTAGCTGTTGTGTTTTTCAGTATTTTAGCTGTAGCATTCTTTCTTCCCTTTTTGGCATTTTTCCGTTCACCCACCCCTACAACAGTCCCTTGTGGTGACATTTGCAGGTGAGTATGAATGAGATCAGTCCAAAGACTTTTAAATAAGTTACCAAGCAAAACAGGATTTGCAATTACTTTATAACTTTGAGGACTACTGTCCCCTTTTTAAAAAAAAAAAAAATCCAAAATATATCAAGATTAGTTGGAGCAGGTACAAATACATGCCTGTATTGTCCCATGTACTGTATGCATATTAAGATACAGTTGGTACTGAACTATTGTTTCTTAGGAGGTTTACTTGGTAGGAAGATGATAGCAGTTTCATTTATTGTGAAGTCAGGATTTTCAGTGAAGAGGAGAAAATATTTCTGATATTGGTATGGAGCAGGGTTGTAAATTTGCAGTGTGCTGGTGTAATAAAAGTAAATCAGGACGTACCAAAACCACTTACCCACAGTATGCAAGTAGCAAATTAAAATGACACACATGCTGGGTATCATGCAGTGAGATGTTCAAGCGATAACAATTTGTCGCATCATCAACATCAAATGCACCACACCCAGTTAATATGAACTAAATGTGTCTATTGAAGTCATGCTTCTTGTACAAAGAATAGTAATATACAGTAGTACATATAAAATACAAAATTTTATGATCATAGCAAATGAAATAACTTCAGGTGCTGAAAATGGATTTCTTTTAGTGTCAGTCAAGTCTCCAAGTGCTGCCAGAGTCTTGGGTACACTTGTGTTTTGTATGACAAAGAAAATGTGTTCAAATCACGTTCATTGTGGTGGGTCTTATCTTATTCATTACATAAAACACTATTTATTCTCGCACAAAAACTCCCCCCAAATTATTATTGTACGTAAGGGTTTATGTATACATGGAACTGGGATGATTCATGGCGTTGCATAGTGACAAAGTTTACCCTCAATTAAGTTGTCTAATTTTAGTATGATCAATGTCCTGGAGTTTACAGTGTAGCATTGGGATAGTGTAGGCTTATATGTAACTCTTGTTAGTCTATGTGTAAACTAGGCCTGTACCTGGAGGAACTTGCAGAAGAAATCTTATGCCCACAAATATGGGAAATAGTTGTTTACAATCATGAATATAAAAAGTTAATGCTAATGCTTTTTTCATTTTGAAATTTTGGATGTGTTATCACTGCTTTGTACAAATTTATCACTAAAGTTGCTGAAATTATTAATTTTATTCTTCTCTCACAATACATAAACAGATCTGATGGGTTAGCTATGTAATTAAGTAGTTAGATGTTAAAATTTTCTTTGCAATTAAACTGATTAGAACCATAACAGATTTTCACCATCTTCCTCATAAAAACTTTTTCGCCACAGCTTTACTACACTATGTATGAAAAGGCTGGAGATGTTAGAAAAGTTTGGTTTTCAGAAACAGAAACGTTGATGTGTGTTGTATGTGTTTGAGCAGTAGGTGTTTACCAAAAAATTTGCCAGGTTTACCAAATCCGTAAAACTGGCACTTGTTGGTAAGCATTCAAGTCAACATAGATTTTTTCTGTGAATTTCCAATCCTAGTATAGCATCAGAAATTTGCTGTTGAACAGAGCAAGTGTCTTGACAATTTAGGCAACATACCTCCCAGAGCCCCCCGCCCTCCATGTGCCCTTCCTCAGAGCATGTCTCTTCTCTGTAGTTATAGTTATGTACAGGTAGCATAGTACGTAGCATATGGACAAGAAGAGATTCAAGATCTCACAGTACTGGGGTCCAGGGGGATACAGAGTGTGTATGTTCACAGTACACTGAGCAGTTTATGTTCATATGCATTGTTTCTTCAAGTGCTCAAGAATGGCAATTTGCTTTACCTTTTTTGTTTCATTTACATCTAGGTATGTGTAAATCATACTTTCATTAATCAGACCCTTATATCAGAGTGGTTTGTTAAGTGGGCAGAGAGGAAGATGAAATATGAATTAGTACCATACTGAATAAATGCAAATCAAATATACTGTACAACCAAATTTATTCTCAGTAGAGCTAAACTTTGCATTACTAGTATTTTTAAGGCAAGTTTTTTCCAATTTCTGCAGCCTGCAACTTGCTGAAAGTATACCTGAAAACCTTACATTTCCAGAAGGCTCACCAAAACATATCTCCACATATGAGGCGTGGAAAGACTTGATAGGATCTGCAGAGAAAACCATTGATATTGCTGCTTTTTATTGGAGTCTTCGTAATGAAGATCTTCAACCTCCAGTAGAGTCTTCTCATAAGGTATGTGCACTAAAATCAGTATGAAAGGACAAAAAATACTGTAATTAGACTCCGTGCCTGTTAGGAGTTGTACTGCTTACAGTAGGTAGGCACTATGTCTCTATTTAAGGACTTGGTTAAAGTTGCTTAAGTTTACACTATTCATTGTAGGTGTATATGATAAGATAGGTTGTAAATAGGTGATACTGTTTGTGGAAACACTCCACAACATGAACTGCAGTAACTATGGATTCATGAAAGTAGTACAAATTGTCAACCATTTGATGTGAGGCAAATGTAGAACTCACATCACCATCAAACTCCAATGAAGCACCTGTTTAGAAGTCACAGTTTGAAATCACAGGAGAAAGAGTTGCAGATTTAGGGCCAATGATTTTCTGCAATCATGGAAAAAAGGGAAAAAAAAAACAGAATTTACTTTTCTGCACAGAATTTCATGGAATTTAGCAAAACTTATCAGGCTCAAAATATGTGTAAATTTTTGACCAAAAAACTGAGTTATTGGTTTCGATGAAAAGAGAAACCTATGCAGTCATGATGGCGTGTGTGTATGTATGTGTGTATGTGCATGTGTGTGTGTGTATGTGCATATGCATTGGCAAATGGTGGAAAATGAGGTAATTCATCAGGTTACACACTATCAAAATGAGGTACTACCGCCAATTGAGGAATTCCTTGGTTAGAATAATGGTGTAGTTGCTATATTTGGACCATTTTCTGTAGCTGGATGTGTTTTCAAGTCCATTAGAGTAACTACCTCGTTTTTGCTGCGATCAGTTGGTAGGTGTGTGTGTGTATGTAAGAATGGTAGTGTTGCATGGTGGAGTTAGTTAGATGAGGTTTAACGTCCCAGTTTCCAACCAATTGGTTCAAGTCGAGACGACCACGGCCTTTTTTCCAGTTGTGGCTCACTGGCTTGGCTTGGCTGCATGGTGGAAAACGAGGGTGTGTATGGACCTGCACACCTACCAAATGAGGTAAAACCGCCAACTGAGGTATTGCTTGGTTGGACTGATTCCTCAGTTGCTATTCTGACACCACTTGCTGTAGCTACAATCTTGGACAAAAATGATGGGACACTTTGGAACAAATGTAGCAAAATACTTCGACAGGTTCGCGGTCTTCAAAAATCCCTTCCCCCCTTGATCAATGTTGTCCCAACCCAAAGATATTCCGAATTTAAAGAAATTCAACATTGAACGGGGGAGTGGGGGTGCTGTCCCATGTATTTTTGTCCAGGATTGTCTGAACTACTGTACAAGTGTATGGGAACATACGAATATACGTTGCAGCAGAGAAACGTTCATAAATTGTAGGACAAATTTGAGAGCTATGATCGAAAATGAAGATAATGAGTAATTAAAGATTGCAGTTAATTGTTAATTTGGAAATCGAGGAAACTTGGATTTAAGTTAGGAAGGTGGAAATTTGACAGTAATGGAGGTATAAATTTGCCTATTTAAGAAGTTGCGTTAGGACGTTTATTACGGAGGACCATGTAAAAAAGGTATATCCATTCAATTGTATTCATGCTATTGTTCGGAAGAGGGAGGGGTGGAGGGACCGACAATTCAGTTGTTTTGTACACTTGCTTACTTAATACAGCCTAATATAACCAAATGTCTGCCTTTAGTTGTAGATTTTACACAGCATACAATATTTCATAGTCATGGCCAAGTACTCACATGAAATTGCAAAGGGACGCTTTCGAAAATAATATAAAAGTGCAGAAGTTCTTAGCTTTTCGTCGAGTTATTAGAACTATTATGATAATACCGGTTAAATCATTGATGACATTATTGCATAAATGCCAGAACGATTGGATTCTATCATTCCGTCAAAAGGAGGGGGGACAAAGTAATAATTCCAGGAATTTGAGACTAAGGAAGAGGGCGCCCTCGTGCAATGGCTATTTCAGAATTATGGTAAACCACATGATCTACCTTATCTTACAGCATATTTTATCTCTAAGGATGACGTCATAAACATGCAAAGATGGAGTATGCATAGATGATATCACTGTAATTTTTTTATGGGTATAAAGTAATTCTTAGAATGTAGTTTACTCGTTATTTGCCACGGTCAACCGTAAAATTGCTGTAAATGTTTCTTTTGCATTAAGCCCCTTCCCAAAAGAGTGCGGTCGACCGTCCGTCCCATTAAAACAGTGTGTAGGTCAACGGTAGACCGTCGTCAGGTCAATGGTAGACCGTCCGAAATGATGTCGCTATATCAAATTATTAGCCGCGGCAAGGGGTGTACAAGTGACAGTCCTTTGAAAATGAAAACGGGCTTTTGTGTACGTACGTAGTATGTTTTTTCAGTGTTTGTAATATGATATCAGGGCCGGGTTTAACTTTGTGGGGGCCCTGGGCACAAAATATTGTGGGGGCTCCTTCGACTATAATTCACCACAAGACTACAAGGGTGCAAGTCATGAAAGGAAGGCAAAAGTTGTGGTCCTACCCCAAAAATACAATAACATAATTTTGTGGTGCCCCCTTTCTGTGGGGCCCCTGGGCACATGCCCCGCTGGCCCATACTTAAATCCGGCTCGGTATGATATTATGTTATTCTCAATTAAAGAAGTCACATTCCGTTTCCAACTATCATCTTAATTCGGGGACGTGCACACCGCTACGAAAAAATCGAATTTCACCTGTGTTCATGTACCCTACATATAACTGACCAATACTCCTATGGACGTGTATGGTAGCTCAGACAATCTTGGACAAAAATGATGGGACACTTTGGAACAAATGTAGCAAAATACTTCGACAGGTTCGCGGTCTTCAAAAATCCCTTCCCCCCTTGATCAATGTTGTCCCAACCCAAAGATATTCCGAATTTAAAGAAATTCAACATTGAACGGGGGAGTGGGGGTGCTGTCCCATGTATTTTTGTCCAGGATTGTAGACAGTGTTTTCCAGATCATTTTGAGTGCATACACTCATTTTAGACAATTAACTCGATTTCACCATTCATAAGAAACGTGTGTGTGTGGATTTGTGACACTTTTCTTGTTTACATGATATCTCAAGAAGAGAAACTCTGATAGTTGTCAAACTTGGTAGGTAGATGCCCCATATTGAGAGGAAGAATCCTGTTGTTTTTGGTGGAGGTCAAAGGTCATTTGGGGTCACCAGGGATCAAACTCTGAAAACCTTGTTTACACAATATCTCAAGGTAGGAAGCTTGGATAGATTTCATACGTAGTGTGTGGATGCATTATGGTGAGAGGAAGAATCCTATCATTTGTGGTGGAGGTCAAGGGTCATTTGGGGTCACCAGGGGTCAAACTCTGAAAGCATTGTTTATACGATATCTCAAGGTAGGAAGCTTGGATAAATATCATACATAGTATGTTGATGCAATATGGTGAGAGAAAGAAACTAATTGTTTTTGATGGAGGTTAAGGTCATTTGGGGTCACCAGAGGTCAAACTCTGAAAACCTTGTTTACACAATATCTCAAGGTAGGAAGCCTGGATAGATTTCATATGTAGTATGTGGATGCATTATGGTGAGAGAATGAACCGTATTATTTTTGGTTGAGGTCAAAGGTCATTTGGGGTCACCAAGGGTCAAACTCTGAAAACCTTGTTTACACGATATCTCAAGATAGGAAGCTTAGATAGATTTCATACTTAGTATGTATATGCATTATGGTGGGAGGAAGGAGCGTGTTGTTTTTGGGTGCCGGAGATCAAAGGTCATTTGCGGTCACAGAGGGTCAAACTCTGGACCTCCTTTACACGATATCTCAAAGTAGAAAGCTTGGATAGATTTCATACGTAGTATGTGGATGCGTTATGGTGAGAAGAACCATATTGTTTTTAATGGAGGTCAAAGGTCATTTGGGGTCACTGGGGTGAAACTCTGAAAACCTTGTTTACATGGTATCTCAAGGTAGGAAGCTTAGATAGATTTCATACTTGGTATGTGTATGCATTATGGTGAGAGGAAGAACCCTATAGTTTTTGATGGAGGTCAAGGTCATTTGGGGTCACCAGGGGTCAAACTCTAGAAACCTTGTTTACAAGATATCTCAAGTTAGGGGAGCTTGGATAGATTTCATATGTAGTATGTGGATGCATTATGGTGAGAAGAAGGACCCTATCGTTTTTAATGGAGGTAAAAGGTCATTTGGGCTAACCAGGGGTCAAACTCTGAAAACATTGTTTACACAATATCTCAAAGTTAAGCTTGGATAGATTTCATACATATGCATTATGGTGGGAGGAAGAAGCATGTTGTTTTTGGGTGGAGATCAAGGGTCATTTGCGGTCACAGAGGGTCAAACTCTGGAAACCTCGTTTACACGATATCTCAAAGTAGAAAGCTTGGATAGATTTCATACTTAGTATGTGGATGCGTTATGGTGAGAAGAACCTTATTGTTTTTAATGGAAGTCAAAGGTCATTTGGGGTCACCGGGGGTGAAACCTTGAAAACCTTGTTTACATGGTATCTCAAGGTAGGAAGCTTGGATAGATTTCATACTTGGTATGTATATGCATTGTGAGAGGAAGAATCCTATGATTTTTGGTGAGGTCAAAGGTCATTTGGGATCACCAAGGGTCAAACTCTGAAAACCTTGTTTACACGACATCTCAAGTTAGGGCAGCTTGGATAGATTTCGTATGTAGTATGTGGATGCATTATGGTGAGAAGAAGGACCCTATTGCTTTTAATGGAGGTCAAAGGTCATCTGGGGTCACCAGGGGTGAAATTGAAAAACCTTGGTAACATGATATTTCAAGGAAGAAAACTTTAATAGATTTCATAATTGGTATGTGAATGCCTTAGGGTCAGAGGTAGCACCTTATTGTTTTTGGTGGAGATCAAGGGTCATCCGGGGTCCCAGGGGTCAAAGTCTGAAAACCTTGTTTACACGATATCTCAAGGTAGGAAGCTTGGGTAAATTTCTTAGATAGTACGTATATGCCTTATGGTCAGAGGTGGAACCATATCGTTTTTGGTGGAGGTCAAAGGTCATCTGGGTTCACTGGGTTCAAACTGAAAAACTTGTTAACATGATATCCCAAGGTAGGAAGCTTTGATAGATTTCATACATAGTATGTGGATGACTTATTGCAAGAGGAAGTACCCTATTGTTATATGGTGAAGGTCAAAGGTCATCTGGGGTCACTGGGGTCAAACTCTGAAAACCTTATTTACAAGATAGGTCAATTTAGGAAGCTTGGATACTTCACATGGTGTTGCATTTAATCCATCAGAAAACCCCTATGAGTTTTGTCAGATGTCAGAGGTCAGCTGAAATCACCAGAGGCCAAAAAGCAAAAATTCCCAAGAATTCCCAAGGTCAAATATGAACACAAAACTGTAATTTCCCAGCACATTAAAATCACATTCAACCAATGCCTGAAAGAAACGGGACATCTTGGCATTATTTGGAATTACACATGTACGTGCTATTCATCGAAACCGCAATGCATTTTTGCATTCTGGTTTTTCTTCAAAACTACGTCAAATAAATGCCTGCATATACCAAAGGCATACACAGCCATTTTACCATCTGAAATGGTGGCAAATTCACCTTAAAATCATCAAAACACTTTGAAGTATATCAGAAAAAAGTAGGACATTTACGAAAATCAGCAAAATTTTGCCGGTATAGGCCTCAGTTTGCCTATGCTATAGTGTCTAAGGCTAAGTCTCCTATGTGTTACAAGTGTTTGCTGCCTTCAGGTTTGTAACTAGACAAGTTGAAGACTTGTTTTCAACATAATTACCGATATTTCTCATCTTATACTTCATAAAATGTTGCATTATTTAAGTTAGCGTAACTGTAAATTCTTATCTTTTCACCCATGAAAAAAAAGTGTTTTCATGGGTACAAAAACAGAAACCTGTTAGCTACATGTTGGACTCTTCAGTACCTTGAAAAGCTCTGTGTATTGCACGCAGAGCCAGGAATGTATGGCTATGCACCTTTGCCTGCATATAGCATACACTCTAAACCTCTTCGTCATCCATGGATACTGCCAACGTGTATTACTGCCGTTTGCGGAAGTTTCTATGCTCTGCATGCAGCAGGCCCACCAATCTCCATGCGTGGCTAGCTTGGTCTACTTATGCTTTTGAAATTGAGGGGTACCCTTCATTCTATCAAAAACTTTGCACAAACGCCATTTTGGCGCTCACTTAAACTAATAGCCTATGGTGTAGTATGCATTTTGCTCATTATGGTTATTGGCCGATAGCAGGGATGTAGCTACGGTGGGCGGCGCTGGGCGTTGACACCCAGCACTCGATGTTCCCGCCCGCACTCCAGGCAAACACACGTCTCCCCGCCCACCACAAATCTGCCTACCGAAACCTAAAACTAGCCCTAAATTTACTCCCTAAAGTAAAATGAGGGAAAAATGAAAAATTAATGGCTGAAAAATGGGGTAGATGGCATGGGGTGGGGCGAGGTGCTTTCCCTAGATCAGACAATTACCCAGCACTCAAATTTGGCTAGCTACATCCCTGGCCAATAGTGAGAATTGAAATATAGGTATCAGTACCATCGGCTACTTGGTATATCCATACAACACTAGTTACTACCCTGTACAGTGCAGGGTGTTCTTGATGGGAGGGGTTTGTGATTTAATGTCAAAGGGAAGTACAATTTACTTTCTCCTAGGGCCAGGACATCTTTGATAGTCTCATTGAAGTTAGTAAAAAGAAAGGAATAGCAATACGAATAGTTGTGGACACAGAGGAAGATAAGTTTGATGATACAAAGATCCTTGAAGCAGAAGGAGTTGCCGAGGTCAGAAGAATTAACTTCAAGAAGCTACTTGGTGACGGGGTTCTGCATACTAAAATGTGGTTGGTAGATGGCAAACATTTTGCTGTTGGCAGTGCTAATCTGGATTGGAGATCTTTGACCCAGGTAAGTTTGTGTGGGTGGGAGTACTGTCAACATTTATTTTCCACATTGTAGAGTTAATATGAACAGACATTGGTTAGTGGACAAAGCCAAAAAAGCAGAATGCTTGTGTGAGTGGGCTGCCTTGACAAGATTATCAAATAATAGAAAGTAGAAACATAATTGAAACAAAAGAATGGTGCAAAAGAGAAGCCCCCACCCACTTCCCAGTAGAAGTAAGCAATAGTAACTGAGCTTGATACTTGACTTTAAAAGAATATTGAAGCTCCCTAGTAAAATAAAGTAACTGAAGTGATATTCTGAACATGATCAGTGTGCCAGAGTTGAATGTACATGAGGTAGTGTTTGGAATCTATTTCACTCCTACTTACCTCATCTATTACACATGCAAACAATCCCATCTACCGCAGAATTAGTCTCGGTAAAGTAATGACATAGTGGTGGCGCTATACTTACCTCAGGGATGAGATCAAGGGATTTCCCTCATTTTGTTTACAGCAGAATAATGTTTACATCACAGTTTACTTACATCGTATTTGTGTTGTTTTTTCACCGCTTTTGCCATCCTTTTGGATTCCTCTTTTGGATTACTTGAAGTAAAAGTTCACTGTAACACCCTAACCCCTCCCCCCCCCCCCCAGAATTCGGATGAGTATCCTTTTCCTGTTTTGGTCGGGTTCCTGTTCAAGTTATTGTGCATATGGTAGTGTTTGGAATACCTTGTGGAATGTTAGTGGACATATTATGTATCAGGGTGAAGTAAGTAATGTTACAAAGAAGTAGTTTCAGTTTATATACATTGTATATGTTGATCAAGATGTTGCTCTGCTAGATGTTACTTGAGTATTTATTTCAAGTATACATATTACACACCTACAGTTGTACTTGGGGTTTGTATTTATTCCATTACTAAATGTGGTTGCTGTATCCCTTTATATGTAAGACCTGATTACTTCAGTGGCGTATGCTACATGCACATTTATAACATCATAACTAAGTGATAAAATGAAACCAAAAGTCACCTGATGCATTGAAGGTTCAATGATCTTGTGGCTGGTTTAGGGGAGGAAACTAGTTTTCAACAATTTAGTTCAATTGTTTGCTATTTATTCCTAGTGTTAGCTTTGTGGCAAGGTCTTAGTGACCAGACCTCTTATTTGTCCTTGGTGTTTCCGTTGTTGATGGTTGTGAGGTAAAGAGCAAGGGTCATAAACCAGTATTGCTTCCTTTAACAAAAACAGGTCACATATGTGTCTTGTTGTAAAGTACTTTCATATATAGACAGCTGTTACTGTGCCTGTGTGAAAGCATTGTGCCCAGAAAACTGGCAATAACACAGTACAGGGTATCTGTTGTGACAAAAATACAGTAGTAACAGAGAGGTGTTATTAGATGACAGGCTTCAAAGTGATCCTATATTTCCTATAATTTCCTATAAATTCTCAAAAATCCTATATTTCCTATATTTGTATGATTTTGGGCTTGTTTTCCTATATTCTCCTATATTTTTCTGATCTTACCAAAAAACTTTTCTTTTATATGGTGTTTTGGGGTGAAATTTTCAGATGTATTCTTGTTCCAAGATAGCTGTCGTAGACTCAGAGTGGCTTAGTCGGACAGGTAGCAGTGTATAGTGCCAAGGATCCTAATTAGATGCAAGTACACAAAGACCAATTATAGGATTCACAAACATTCTCATATAAAACTGCATAGGGCATTAATAAACACTTATTTCACCACCCATAAATGTTCCACTCTCACACATGTGATTTTAAGTACTCTGTGATTTCATCTCTTTGAGGGAATTGTAGTGGTATTGTCAAGGGGTGGATTAGAGTCCTTTGCCTGGTATCCCCAGTAGTCATGAAGTCCTCCACATTTTAAAACCCTTACCTATGCTTTGCATGCACAGGTAGCTGGTCTGTGATATAACTAATTCTTTAATTCAAAATATTGTAGTACAATGGTTCGAAATACCAATATTTTCCATGTCATCTACCATCTTTCCTCAAACTGAGTTAGCCATTAGATCAGTTCATTGTTCAAAGTGTTGTACAATTACAATTCTCCCCTAAAGAAAAAGAACTTAGTGCTTTGAGAAAGTTAAGAGTCTGACTGTAATGGTTACAAGTTTACAATGTGCAGATCTCTAAGGTTTTCCCTAAGCTCCACAAGGAGCCCTGTGGCAGGCCTCTGGATGCCACATCAATTTATCCAACAGACCAAAGTGGAAATCTAATCCATATATGGGATCTGGTGCTGCAGTGCCCATCATTGGTGGCAAGTGGGGGCACTTGCCAAGTTGCCTTTTCCCTAATTTTTGTCATGTAACTTGCTCAAGTGAGATTTTAGATGTTAAGTATGTTAATGCACAGACAGTTTTGCACACTGGCATCTTGACATATGTGGACTACACTGTTCCTCCAAGTTGTACAGATTCAAAGTGAGCAGTGGCATTTTTAGGGGGAGGAACCATTGGGCCATGCCCTCTCTCCTTCACTGATGCTGATTTTTTCTTTAATTTAGTAATCTAAAATATGTTAATTTTTGAAAATAAATTTTACTTCAAAAAGATAATAAATTTAGTACCAGATTGCATGTAAGTCTCCCAATCATTCAAAAAATTTCCAAAGGGGGAGGGGGACACCCCCTCTCCTTAGACCCCTCCCCCATGCTGGCAGTCACAGAATAAACTACATGGCCCCCCATGAGACAGTCCTGGCTATGCCACTGGAAAGTAAGTTTGAAGGTATTCATAGCAACCATACAGTTGTCAGAGACCTATATGATCTCACTGTCATCACTCACATGTCACACTTATCAAGATTGACTAGTCAATCTTGATATAGCAATACATTGTATAGTTATAGCAAAATGTTGTATTAAGAGACCATTTCCTGTTTTTTAAGCAGCCAAAAATTCAAAAATTTCCTCACCACAATGCCATTATTATTGGAGCTGAGGTGAATTCTGTCTAGGACATTAATTAGCAACAGTTCATTATCCACATTTACTACCAGGCCCATCCATTCAAAGCACCATCATGGTCATATTTTGTGTTCTCAACTTCTAATATTGCAAATTTTGGTGCCTTTTTGGAATGCACAAATAACATGTATGGATAATTTATTCCTGGGTCAAAATATGCAAATACATCACTGTCAGGGGTTTTATCCTTTCCCTTTCACCAAAATGTTTAGGTGGTTTTCTTAATTCCATGCTGATGGTAGAACCGCACTCTTCTGCCATATGGCCCACACTTGTGATACTGTTAATCACATTTGTATCATTTAAACAGTATAGTTTATTAGTTTCGTAAGGTACTGTGTTTCCCCTATCCACAAGTTTGAGGAATTTTGAAGATAATTAGAACTGGTAGTGTGTGACATTCCTATATTTACTCTATATTTTCCTGGAAAAATCCTATAAAACCCTATATATTCATCAGTATCCTTCCTATAAAACCACCTATATTTCTGTGATGGACCACTTTGAAGCCTGTAGATGGAGTTGCAACTTAAACATGTTCTTTGAAGCAGACTAGTTGCCAAGAATAATCACTTCATTGTATTTCATGCAGATTCAGTAAGCATAACCAGAATGCGAGGCATTCACACTCGCGAATGTAAAACTGAAGAGAAAAAAAAGTATTCGACAGATTTATGCAGCAATGGGGAGCGAACCGTGTACCACCAGCGTGTGAGTCATATGCCCTATCCAATGCGCCAACAGGAGCAATTGAATCTATGGATATTTAAATAATATATAAAGTCTTTAGAACACCTTGCGAGAATAAATGCTAACAAATGTGATGAAGTTATGCATCTAGTGGAGGGTTGTCTTTTATGTTATTGTCTTTAACGATGGGAAGTGCTCACTCGAAGGTAGTATGTTTAACTGGGGATTGTTCAACAGTTCAGCAATCACCCTTTGCTGGCGATGAACGACACAGAAGGCCTAAGTACTGTGGATAAATTGAAGTTTATAAAAATGACAATATTGTACAAGAAGTGCAGGACATAACAAGACAAGAGAAATGTCACCATATTGGACCAAACGACTGTTGCAAGTCAAAAACACGACAGATATACTTCGCTATTCGCTCGCAATAATAGACTATCATTACTCCAAGTCCACAATTAACTGTATCAAATGTCAGGTCACGTGGGAACCGGCAGAGCAAGCACCTATTTGCAAGGGAAGTTCAAGTTTCAGAAGAAACTCCTGTGCCAGAAGATAACTACGCAGTTAGTATTGCGCAATTTTTTCATCCGGGACACTTCGTTATCTTATCCGTTCACTGTGTCATAACCTACTGGAAGTCTTCAGTTCCAAAGAAAATAAAACGTAACTCTGTAGTTTGTCGTTCTTTTTCCAAGTATGTTTGATCTATTGTAAGGAGAGTTCACTCGTACAATTTGTTGCCCACAATAACACATAAACTTTTACTTCAACAGATCGCTCAAACGTTTCAAAATATGAGCAGATAAGGGTGTGCGTCCTTTCTAAAATAACAGCTGTTGACAAAAACCATAGAAAGGCCGTTTAAGAACGTGATACAATCGTTCCAGGAACCGTACAATTAAAATATCTGTCACGGAAAATGCCTCAAAGTGTAGTAAAGCTAGAGACACCCTAAATAAATTTACTCTATTTATTGCTAACATCTATTAATCTACAAACACTTATAGATTAACAAAACCAACAAGACACAGAATGAAAACACTGTGACAAGTCCATAAAGCGACTGCTATACTTCGCATTCGCTCGTAAAAAGTGTGAGGGACTATACACAAGAGGCTTAATGTTGTCTGCTACATCTTGAAGATAGCTTTGGTCTTTTTGCTATTCCCTTAACACTACCAGTTGCTTAAATCATGAATTCACTTGGGGGTATGGATGCATTTTGTAAAAAACGTTCAGTTTTTTTGTCACATGTTGTACATGGGTACACCTTCTGTAGCTTGCAAAAGTGTGCAAAAGTTGATCAAACTCTAACAGCAAAGTTTAGTCTTGATCAACTTCTGCTCATTTGCATACAGTGGTAGTGTTAGTTAATTGCCAGCATCTTTTGGGTCCATGGTGATTAACAGTTGTTTTGAGTTTTAAAGCAGTGAGTGGCACCTGAAGGTCAAGGTCAAGGTTGGGCATCAAAGCATTGTTTGTTGTAGTTCTTTTGTTTAATAGTAGAATGAGTGTGAATGGGGTAAGGGAAGGTTGGCTGAGCCTGAGAGAATTGAATGCCCTTTAATCCAGTGATCATTCTTTACACGATTCTCTTCTCATGCTAAAATGGATCTAATAGGATAAGAACAAATTAAAGTTTCCATCAAAACTTCTCATAACACTTCCCTGGTAACAATCAGGCTCTCATCCTAGCCATATACATGTCAGGAAATACCCAGTTACAAGATTGCTGTACATGAGATCTGTTGGCAATGTATGTCTACAGTCTTTCAGTTTATTTTGAACCTATACTAGTTACTCTTTCAAGTGTGTTATGAACTGAACATAAATATTACTTACAGGTATCTCAATTATTTTATGGATATGACCTCCCTTTAATACTGTGTGTTTCTGATATAAGTGCACACATTAAACTAACTTGATAGTGTTTAGAGATCATTTCTGATTCATGTTTAAAAGTTTTTCCTTTGTTAATTTGGACATCAAAAGTCTATATTATATTCTTGTAATGATGATTAACTACTGCATTGTGAGCAAGTTATTGCAATAAAACTGTCTTCATGATGATTAAAAGCTACTTATATTACTGTTTGTCTGAGTAAATTGTTAAAAGGAAAGTACTGAAAGTCCTGTGGGAATTTTGCAACATAAACTGAAACTGCCCCAAAGAGAAAGGATTTCTGAGCAACACAATACATAGAAACCTTAGTAATACAGGCAAAGTGTTTGCTAACCGAATTGGTGCTGCAGATGAATAAGCAGCTTTATGTGTCTGCCCAAGAAGAACAGTGGGTTTGACTAGTAGGTAGTATTACACTCAGGCTTATAATGGTTCAGAGGGTGTGATCCTGAGTCCTCCATGACATATTGTACAATTAAAGACATTTTGACATTTGTAGATAATTTTGGCATTGAAAATGCTTGTTGATGCCAATGGCATAGCCAGGATGTTTTCAGAGGGCATAGATCTTTCATAAGAGGGGGGCACAATTTTTCCAAGGTCATCTCTCAAAAACTGGGGGTTTAGGACTTGATGGTGGAAGCAGGGTAACAGGGGTGGGCAGAACTGGAACATATCATAGTTCCTTGTTATAGAATAGTGGCACAATGTATCTAGTCCACAGCTGCCTTAGTGCTTTCACTGAAAACATGCCTTGCACTGCATGCAAGGCACCCAGAATTTTTAAGACTTCATAGCAGAATCAAATGCTACTAGATTTTTACAAAAAAGGAACTCACTTTGTGATGACATTACATGAACTTAAGAGGACAGGGTTGCGGTCCTCTCCCAGGAAAATTATGAAACTGGCATCCGTAAGATGCAGTTCTCTGGCATTTAGGAATCAAAATAAGTACACAAAGAAACATTAAATTGTGCATTATTAAGCAGTGTTACCACTGCAGTAGTGGAATTGGCTAGCTGTTTATGACCATATATCTGCCAAACTGGCCATGACATGGTAGCTCTGGAAGGCCCCTTCCAGAAACTGTTTAAAATAAAACAGCTTCAGATGTGATTTTTGGGGTATCACTTAGAGAAGCTAAATACACAAGTGTAGCTTGGGGAAATGTCTTAAACATAAATAACACTAATGGGATGACAAAAAAGGGAGGCTACATTTGGGAAAGAGCAGTGTGGATTCCAGTAATGGAATATGTTTGCCACTGATAGATCACAATCACATGCATTGTAAACACCTGTCTGCCTGATAAAATGTAAAACTTCCCGAGTTGCCAAGTTTACCTTATTGTGTAACAAGTACTAGAGAACAATGAGCTATTGAGGATGAAAATTTGTGACCTTAAGTTGGGTCACACATGTTAATAGGAAAGGGGCTGCCTGCTTATCACTATTAAGCTATACATATTCAAACTATGAAAGGAAACCAAATGTAATTGGAAGAAAAGCTTATTAGGTTAGACCAATTTGACATGGCAGCATAGTAGTGAGGCTGATACAGGTGTAGGTATATGGGAGAGAAAGTAGAAAGTAGAATACTATCAATGCTAGAAGCAGTACTAACACCAAACTAGTGATGATGCTGAAGGCAACATCTGAAGTGCCACTGCTTTTTGGTTTCTATGATAAGAGAAACCTATGATGGTACAGTATGTGTGTGTGTATGTGCTTTTATATTTGTTACACTAGCCTGTTAACACATTATCTCAAGAGGGGAAACTGATAGTTCTCTGATTTACCACCAAAAGATGTACCATATTGAGAGGAAGAACTCAATTGTTTTTGATGGAAGCCAAAGGTTATCTGGGGTTGTAAAAATTTGAAAACCTTGTTAAACACAATATCTTAAGGTAGGGAACATGGATAGATCTCACACTTAGTATGTGAATGCCCCATGGAGAGGAAGAATCTTATCACTTGTGGTGGAGGTCAAAGATCACATGGTCTCACTGGGGTCAAACTCCAAAAACAGATGGAACGGTCAGGCTGACATTGCATCATTCTTGTTCATAGTCTGAAGCTAGTAATACATAGTAATATATTGCTTCAGTTGGCATTTTCTTGAATGGTAGTGAGAAGTGAGTTGACATGAATTCATGTGAGAAGCAAAAGATATCCTAAACCATTGTTTTGTTTTTCTTCCCATATGTTGTTAATATGTTGGTATAAGCAATATTTCTGTAAGTCCATTGTCACACATTTTCATTAGTAGGCAGGGTCATGTGTCTAAAAGCTGATGAAGAAGTAAACTCATAGAAGGGAAGTGTGAACACCATATTTGATAGTTATGTTGATAAGAGTCTGAAGGTGTGAGTTACTTATTTTAAAGCCAGTAAGATGCAGTGTAGTGAGGGGCAGAGCTGTAAGGGACTATAGGATCACACCAACATATTTAGGAATATGATCATATCTCTAAATTGAAATGGTGACTGCACTTTGATTAACATTAATTCAGACAGTAGCTTCACTCTGGTTGGTCAATGATGACTTGCTTAGTCAGTTGTGTTCCCAAGCTCACACACAGTATGATTGTGTGGATGTCGCTTGTAGCAATTTAAACTCAGTTCAAGCTACCGTAACTTTGTCTAGGAGGTTTAACTTTGTCTGGGAGGTGTTTTTGTTTAAATTAGAGGAGGGGAACCTCTCATTGGTCCAGCTCCCACTTTCATAGCTTAGTTAGCTGCTCATGAAAGAAAACACATTTTAAGTCATTCCCTTAATTTGAACTAGTTGATAGCATAATAATTTGTGAGGCCCTTATTGTACAAATCACATAGCCTGCTTTTTCTTCTTGTTGGAATGGAAATGTTGACTTTGGAAAATGACTTTTTTCTAGGATTGCATGTTCTGAGAAGATGGCTTTCATACAGCCTTGTAGTCTGTAAAGTGTAAGACAGTGATCACATTCTGTAATGAGGTGCAGTGACTCTGGGTAAAAGTGAACAAAAACACTGAAAGTTTGATCTGTAAAAGAGAGACATCAAAAGTTATTGTGAATCTACAGTTATCATACTGTGAAGATGGAAATTGCAACATATAGTTTCACTTTCAACCTTTTGTATTAAACAAACATTTTCATAATTTATTTTGTTTCTATGTATCTCTCCAATTATGCAATTGGAGAACTTGCTTCTGTGGAAAAGCAACAGGCAATAGTTTGGATTACACCTAGCTGACACCCTATCCCTATACACACTGCTTACCACAAATCATTGTACTGTAATTTAAGCCTTTAGAAAATAAGAAGTATACTGTAAGTGTGAAATGTCTGTCAAGGTGTGGTTCAGTACTTAAACATGTAAGTTGTAAAACTGTGGTCATAAACTGTCCAAGGCACAATTGTTTAACACAAAGAATGGCAGTGACTTATGTACTATGTTTGGTGTGAGTCTAATGGTATGTAGCTTTCCTTATAGATGAATTTCCTCATTTACTATTCACAGGTGAGCAGGACTAAGTGTACATGCTATGTACAGATGGCTTTAAATCTGGATGCACTGAACTCAAAAAGTATTTAATTATATTTGTTAGCTTCACCTTTGAAAATGATCAGATTAATTTGGTGTAGAGTCTAATCTATGGCTTGTAATCTATGCATGTATTTTAAGAAGAGTCCTGTGGGCTAGATCTCCCACTGCAGATGGTAACCTGAAATTACTCCCAAAAGGAGTTATGAAAGGGACTTAAGATTTAAGCCCCTAGACATCATCTACCTATAGTGTAGCAAGAACTGTCTTGAAAAGCCTCAACAAATGCTCTAGTTTAACAGGCAGTTATGTTTATCACAGTGGTTCTCAAGGTTGTCCCTACTGCCCCCAGGGGGTGTTGGGAAGTCTCAGGTAGGTGCTACGAGTACACAATGTCACTAAGAGAACCCATTGGCCACCTGTCCCCAGAGTTGTTATCTGTACTTTAATCCCTTGAGCAAACAAGCTTCCAAGGCACTATTGACCACAACTCTTTTATCAACCAGTAGAACTACTTGGCTTGCAAGGTATACTACAGAGAGTATTGTTTGAGATTAGACATGCACCACTGCACAACCTTTTCAGTGCAAGGACTTGAGGGGAGAGCTAAATGTGAGAGGATGACTAATGCTCTAATAAACTAAGTCAGAAAACCCGCCCACACAGGTGCACAACGGGATTTTGAGTTCATAGAAGATGCACCATATTAGTAATGGCAAAATTGGCAGCATGACAGAGAATAGAGGGAGTTTTGGTACTGATTTGGGGGTCCCTGGCGATTACAACACATCACTGCATTTAGGGCACAATAAGGCATCCAGGGGGTCTGTTCTCCTCCGCTAGCTCTTCCCCTGGGCTTCCCACTAAAATGGAACCAGACATTTGTTATCTCGCAGTGTTACACCAAGCTCACCCTTCACACCGACTAAACTACATCTGGGCTCTCTGCACCAGTTTCACAGTAGGCCTGCCTTCTGCGGATTTTTGTTGTTCTTGCAAATAAAAAAGTTAATTAACTGAAAAAAAATATTGTTAAGCATCCAACTATGAATGGTGGGACAAGGGGAGTGGGCACTGAAGCAGTTCAAGATGGTGGAAGGGGGCGGTATTCTAAAAAAGTTTGAGAACCATTGGTTTATCAGATAGTCTAACCCCCCCCAAACATTTAAGAGGAGTATGTTGGGAAACAATTGATATTTATTTATGCATTGACATTCAGTGTTATTGATTACCTGGTTGTCAACAACACATTACAACTACCAAGGCAAACCTATGTACATGTATTATCAACATTGTGATGGCTGACAAAACAAAATTTCAGGAGATTAGTTTCAGTATGTGGAAAAATTTGACAGGTGCAGTTTCTGTGGCTTTCACTACATATATGTGGTGTGCAGGATTTATTTGAAGGGATTTTGATTTGCATCACTTGCAACACTATAGGAAAGTACTTGATTTGTAGTGGCTTAGTAATGTATGTGTTATTGAAAATAGCTCATGGTAAATTGATAGCAGTATGTCAAGCACAAAATAATTTGTAACTGTTATCCCTAATCCTTTTACAAAAGGTACAGTACTGTAGGTGTGTTGTTGTGTTATATATCTGTCAGTAAGTGGATCAGTCTAAAGGCTCCATGTTAGTTAGTTAGATGAGGTTTAACATCCCAGCTTCCAACCAATTGGTTCAAGTCGAGACGACCACGTCCTTTTTTCCAGTTGTGGCTCATCAGCTTGTGATAGGCCCAAGGCTCCATGATATGTATATACAGTGTATATATAACACTAATTCGACAGGTTGGGGGAAATCGCATTACTGCGATTTCGTTAAGGCGAAAATGAAACAATAAAATACATAAACATAATATTTCCCCTAAGGTAAAATAAACTGTTCAAAGACATAACGTTGTTTCAATGGCTCGCCATCCGTTAGTGTTA